>VYXD01012922.1:1444-101110 GCA_013397195.1 Hylia prasina
TTTTTTAACCACTGCTTGTAACTGAATGGGTGTTTCTTAAATACGTTTATCACAATTTTGGGTCTGTTTCCTAGCAACTAATATATGCACAAATATTCTGTAACTAAATACAGAATATTTGTGCATATAATCTCGCCCTTCCTGCTCTCACTGTGCTTTGCTCTGTCAGAATGGCTGTACTGATGATTCCTACCATGACTCTCATGGTAGGAAGGGACAGGCCACTCCCCTGTCTCTGGTCATAAACAGATGCTCAGGGAAGAGTAAGAACAGAACAAATGTAAATGATCTTTCATCTAAGCATTCTCTTAGTTGTCAGCTGTGTTCATTACGGGATTTTCAGAGCCTGATACAGTTCAACCCCTCAGTGAATCTCTCTGCTGAGTGTCCCTTTACACATGGAAACAGTTTCAGGGTGAGAGCTTCCTGGTAAACTCCTGGCAGAGTCCCACAGTTTATCATTTGAGTTTGTGGTATTGCAAGGTCCTCCTCCAATTTGTCAGTGAGTTTTTAACCAGTCTGAATAATTTGGTGTCATTGATAAAAGTTTTCAACCTTGCTATTTGTGCTGATTTCCAGCTTCTTGTACTGTTGAAGGCGGTGCATAGCTTATAGCTGAAAGACAGTATGGAACTAAGGATATTGTTAAAGACATTTGAAAATCCAAGTGTGTTCTCTTAAATAGATCACCTGTTACATCTATATTCATTGGCTCTGTCACTGAACTGTAGCTGGACTGTCTTTTCCAAGAGTCTTGTAGTCTTGACTCTTACCTGAGGATTTTCAGTTGCTATCTTACAGCTCTTCTTTTTATTTTTTTCCCTCCCTTGCTTGGCAAGCATGAATATTACCTAGGCTTGTCAGTAGCACATTCACAGTATCCATCCCATAATTACTGAGAATCAAACAGACCTAGTGTCTCATTTATTACCCTTCATTTCTCTGGTACCAGGTGTGTCTGGATACTTCAGTTTCTTCAGGATCTCTGAGTGACTTGGCAAGTAATTCCAGAGCCGGTTATTCTCAAGGTGCAGAATTCATTGTGTTAAGATGTGAAGAATTTCAGCCTTCATAAAGGGTTTCAGTGTGGAGAACCTTCCTAAAAGTCTTGATAATGAATACTGATTGATGGAAAACAATCAGTTAGCTTTTGTCCTGTCTTTGAGGTGCTTACTATATTCTGAATGTCAGCCAACACTGCAGACAGTCTTAGGGACTTTCTTCTTGAAACAGGTTTTCTTTTTTTGTAGGTTTCTAAGCTGTTTCCCTTGGGTTTGTGGTAAGGTCATGCAATTCAGGTTCCCTGGACCATCTGTGCATTATAATGTCCTTCCACAAGTTGTTCTTTGTCACCCCATAATTAGCATGCTGTTAGTATTGTTCGTGCTGTCAGCCAGGTGCATATTTACAAAAATGTAAGGTTGTGAGGTTTGGGTGTTTTAAGTTTTTACTCAGTGAAGTAGAATTTTTGCTTGCCACGGAGGTTCTACTTTTAAGTGTCCTTTCAGCTCTAGTTTTTTTTTTTTTGATCTTCCGAGTATTAGTTTGTGCTCAAGTTGCTCTGTTTATTTATTTAGAAAAGAATTATCCATGAAATGTCATTGCATAAGCAAAAGATCTTATCCCTTGTAAAAACACATCTCAAAGAAAGGAACTGTTGTTGCTCTGCAAACACTTTGGCTTTTCTCTGGCTTTCCCTTGGTTGTGTGAGGAAGATGTTAACTCTATTCTGCTTAGATGGTTTTGCCTGAGCTCTGTCCATCACTTAGCTGTAAGAAGTTGAGAGGCTGATGTGAATCTCTTTTCAGTATTCTTGTTTTTTTCACTTTGGAAGTTGAGACATTTCATAACAGCTTTCGCAATTTAGGTTGGAGCTTATCCAGGAAGCTGCAAGTTATCTAAAACTCCTTAGAGCCTGAATGAAGAGCATGTGTGGAAGATGCTGAGCTTAACCATGCATTTTAAACCAAAGGCAACCTCTAAGCAGCTTAGCAGGGCAAGTACCAAAAGATCCTCTCTCTGTCTTAGTGTCTAGTTTTGAGCTTGTATAGGATTTCAATATCATAAATGATCTGATAATCCTTTCTAATACATTTAACCTTCATTGATGGCAGATACCAAGGAATTTCTGTTTAATCAAGCTTATTTACTTTTGCATGTGTTAATTAAACCTGAAACCAGCTCTTTGATTTCTGTTTTCTGTACACAGACTGTGTGAGTACACAGAAGTAGACTGAACTGAGGGCTTGCATAACCATAACTTGAGATAATTCTAGTTGTCTAAGGCTGCTGAGTCATCTGAAAATAAATAATTATCCAGTCTATTATAGCTTAAGGCGGCTTAATAACTGGGGTGCTTAAATACCCTGGGGTACCCCTGCCTACATTCTGATACCAAAGTGTTTCGTTTTTCCTGTATAGCTTTATTTCTGATACAAGTCTTTTACACCACAGAGGTCTTCATGCATTCTTTGTGGTTTATGTGGCTAAAGTTGGCTCCAGCCCTTGTCTTTGCTAGGGAGGAATCAAACTGGCTATTTTTGGAGTTTTGGCACTGAAACAGATTGTATCTTGTTCCTCCTTGTTAAAATTTCATTGGCAATATTATCCAGCTTTCAGTCTGCTTCTTTATGGAGTTGTTTATCCTTGGTTCAGGAACTCAGAGGGGAAGAGACAGAGGGGCTCAATTCCTCGTCCACTAATTTTGCTGTATCTAGGCTAGCAAAAGGGTGTGACTCTGCAGAGGATCAAGACACAAAGTGTATTTCCAGAAGTCCCTGGTTTTTCTTAATGACATATTTATGAATTTCCAGACTTTCAGGTCCTCTTTCAGCACCCATCTTTGATAGGATTACACTACTGACCCACCTTTCAAATGATGGCAATAATATGCTCTACAGGATCAGAAGTTTTTTTTATTACTCTTATTCTTGTAAAAGTTTGTATCATGGCTAAACTGAGCTCTCTCAAGCCTTTTCCTCATCCCTTTTGACAGAAGCAGTAAGAGCAGGAGGGTTTCAAGGTGATTAAATTCAAAGATTTGCACAAGCAAACTGGCTTTTGGGACTCTCTTCTCAGAAAGCAAAATAGCAAAAGTCTTGGTTGTAGAACTTCCTAAGCACCCTGCACTTGTCCAGTGGGTGAACTGAGCAGTCTGGGCAGGACAGCTTGTTCAAAATCAACTTTGCTTTCCAGTTTACCTTTTGTAGCCTTTTTTCTTAAGGAATTGTTACCTTTGAACACAGTCTACATCCTTCACTAAATTTAACCTCTTGCCTTACTGCAGCCACAAGGTAGCATGCTTGCTGCAAAGATGTTGTGTTTTAGCTCTGTCTCTTGGATTCTTCTAGTTTGTCAGGTGACAAAACTTCCATTTGTTGTTAATTGGAGCTCTCAGTCTCTTGTCTTCCTGGTCTGCAAACTTATTGTTGTTGTGGTTCCAGGAAGCATCTGTCCTGGGCAGCAGTGTGACAGTCTTGATCTTCAGGCTCTGCTGGGTCACGGGTCTGACTCGGGAATCTCCTTGGGGCAAAGCTTCTTTTGCCCATTCTGATTATTCTTTTCATATTTCTGATAACCTTAGCAAGCAGTGGCAGTGAAGGAATGACTTTCATATTTGCTTAAGTGAAGGTTTCTTTACCAAATAATCTCCTTTCCTTTAGAGAATAATGGGGCTCACTATCTTAGTCCCTCAGTAGTCTTGGAGCAAGTACTTCTGATTGCTGTTCAGTTTTTCTTCTTCTTTTTTGCCTTTTATCCTTAGGAGAAAAAGATGGCTTTTTTCCTCACCTAGCTTTACCTTTTGCCGGTCACTATGGTGGTCATTTATACAAATGATTATTAATATAGACAGAATCCCCAGACTGTACATTCTCAAAGTTCTTCCCATTCCTTAAACCCAAGGGTGAGAAGAAAGAAAAATGCTTTTCCTGCCCCTCCATCTTATCTACAAGACCTGGTGATTTTTCTTTGTGGGAGTCTATAAACAGTAGCAAGGTGAGGTGGTTCAGGCTAGAGGCAAACATGCTTCTTCATGCCAGGGGAATGTCAGGCTTTCCAGAGGGCTGGGGAGAATGACACACACCACTGCTTCCATTCCTGGTTTTGGGTTGTGGTGCTGGCTAGTGGAGCAGCAAGGCCCATGTATTTGTACTGTTTAACATTATTTACTCTACATGTGGCCTCAGACACCTGCCAACCTTCTACCCCAAAATGTGTGTCAGGGTACTCGAGTGTCTAAGTAGAATTTCTAATGGAATTGGTGGCTAGGATAGATAGGAGATGAAGGTGGAGCTAAAAAAGAAAAAAGGTGAGACTTCACTAAAGATCCACACCCTGCTGATTCCTTGCCACAGGCTACAGTAATTCTTCTGCTTCTTATTGTTCTCTCTTGGAGCTGGATGGCTCAAACACTGCCTTACTGAACTTTCAGTGTCCATAGCTGATAGTGACTTCTCAAGCTGTTCAAAGTGCAAGGCCAGACACAGCAAGCAGGTTCTTAAGTAACAGAGATGCTGCTTTTTCCTTACTACATATGGTTACTGCATGTCATGATCCAATGTTATGTTAAAGATATCTGACCTTTTTTTGTTCTGTTGCTAATAAAACTCTTTTAATTCTAGATTTGGATATCAAAACGTCAGGGACTGGCTGCGTGAAGATTCAGAAAATAGAATGTGATAACTGCAAAATAGAAACAGAGAAGGGGACTAGTGTCTTGCAGTCAATAAAGGTACAAAGAACCCTCCCCCACTGTTTGAAAAGGGATTGTGTGGTGGGATATAGTGTCAAAACTTAAAAAACAGTTCTGGAGATGCGAAGTACTCTGGTATTTCTCATTGCAACACTCATATTCCTGTATATATAACACCTCACCTTTAATTATTGCGTACAATTGTGGCACAAAGTCAAGAGCAGTAAATAACGTGGAGTCAGAAGTCCATGTATCTGTGATAGCCAAAGCCAGCAGAAACAGTGACAGCAGTAAGCCTGATCCCTGTCTTCCCTGCCCCTCAAAGAAAAAAAATTGACTGGGATTTCCTGTCTAGTAGGTTAATAGTTATGCCTCCTCAATCAAGACTATGCAGCATGCTGCTGATTTGTCTTTTGTGTGTGTGGGTTTTTTGTTGGTTTTTTTTTTAATAATTTGTCAATCAGAGCTTTTGACAATACCTTTAAGTTAATTTTCAATCAGAAGTTACACATTACACATCCAAAATACCTGACTGAAATATATCTGATATATACTGTATATATCATAGACATGACCTTGTTTTTTCACTCTTAATGTTTCAAGTTTGCTGACATAAGCTGTTGTAAAATTAGTCACAGTTTATCTGACTTAGGTGCTTTTTGGAATCAAATTCACTTGATTGTTTGGGATTGCACCTGCAGGAACTGGTATAAATTCAAAGGGCCAAATTTTTTGAGATACGAAAAAGTTTTCAACATTCTTCTCTAATGTGGTAAGACATGATATTAAATTAGACTTAGGGAAACCTGAACTTAGGGAGGGGTGTAATACACAATAGAGCTAGGTTTACTCTACATCTAGGGAACTGCAGACAACTTGAACCTTCCAGATTCTGTGTAATTGACCATTTTACTCTTATAAAGGTACCTAAAATCTAACAGAAGTTAATAGTACTATATGATGCCCATCTAAACTTTTCATTAAAAATTATTCTGTTATGTAATAATGACAAAAACACTGCATAATTTGAGAAAACAAGGTGATTTTGGCCAGCAATAATCATAGTAATCACGGCATGCCATCACATCAAGAATTTTTTGTAGTGTCATGGAAAAAGATGGTTTTGAGGAAAGACTGCTAATTTATCTTCTGGGAATCTTGTCTCAAATATAATCCAAGATGTGCAATATCTTGAATTTTAAAAACTAAAAGCTGGGTTTTAATCTAATCTTGTTTTTAAGTACTGTAGTTTTAGTAAGGTGACTGAACTAATTTTTTCTAATATAGCTTCAGGAATTATATTCTGTATTATCAGAGAAGCAGAATTATTTGGGAGAAACCCAAGTATTAGCCTTCAGGATTTTTCCAAAACTACTAAAAATCTTAGGGACTAGATGCTGTAGTGAAGCATAACAACTGATTCCCTTTTAGAGAATTTGCTTTACTGAGCAAACTGAAGTGATAGTGCCCTCCCCTGGATGATTAAATCTGTTTTAATGTTGGTTTGCTGTTATTAAGAAACCTCATTAACTAACAAAGCAGGAGACCCTTTCTTTACAGGAGAGAGAAAAAGATCATCGATAAATGATTTTAAATGAAAAAAATCTGGTCACGTAGGGATTATTCAAGAGCACTAGCAAACAGCTTCACAACTGCTAATTTTCTTAACTTGCTAGAAGTTGTTTGTATAAATTGTAATTAAAAAAAACGTTTTTTAAAATGCAGTCTATAGTGTCTTTACAAAAGACTTAGAGATTTGACATCTACTTTGCTTAATCATGCATACTAGTAATTGAACAGAAAGGAGGAGTCTCTGTGAGGCTTATTAATGGATTTTGTCTGGCAGTTTTGGTGTGGTAGGCATGACCCAGCCAGTGAGACTTGTTGAGGGTCGTTTTATTGGTGGTTTTTTTTGTGTTTTTTTTTGTTTGTTTGGGTTTTTTGAGTTTTTTTGAGGTTTTTTAATTGGCTGAAGTCCAGTTCACTCTATCCCTTCCAAATCTCTAGGTCAACTGCTGTAATTCCAAAATACAGTTGTAGCATTTAGGTCTTCTTTGGAGTATGAATTATTCACAGATACTTCATTGAGAGCACAGTGCTGCTTCTTTTTAATTTTTTTGTCGTGCTTCTTATTATGATGATGCCACCATGGCATTATGTTTCCATGTTCCTCAATCACTCCTGACTCCTTGACTGTGCTGGTGATAACAAGAATTTCCAGGCATCTCGCTCACACTGGTGGAAGATCTGCTCTGCTTCCTCACCACACACCCTGTCTGAGCCTGATTCATCCTGCACCAGTGTCCTTCTCAACAAATTTTTCTGGTTTTCCTGTGACATCTGTTAAGCCCTTGACAGCCTTTTGCCTCTTCCTTATTCAAACCTTTCTTCCTTGCTCAGAGAAGCCCTGTGAAAAATTAGTGCTTTTTTTCTTTCTGCTGGTGGAGTATTTCCTCTTAGTGAAAAAGCTACTTGACCATTGTAACTGGTTTCTTCTCTCAGCAGATACTTCTGTCTGCTAGGTGTCTCTAGAGATACTACCTCTGAAAGCCTTAACTTTTTTTTTAAGGAAGATATTGGAATAATTTGGGGTGGGGGTAATTAGTGTGCATGTTGTGGTTTTATTTTAATGAACTATCAGTGGCCACACTGGTGAGCCCTTGCTATACACTAGTTTTTCCAATCTTCCAAGTTCCCATATTCTCCTCAAGTTACATATTTGGAAGATTTGCTGTTTAGCCATTATTCTGATAACAATCATGGTGTAATTGCCTCAAAGGAACTGTGATGCCACATTGAAACATCTGATTCATCATATTACTGTATAAGTAGATAACAATCTATTTATTTAAATCTGCTTTTTAAAGATTTTTTTCTCTTTTTTTATAAATGGTTGCATTATATTCTCAAGACCTGGTGGGTTTTTTTTTGCTTTTTGAGATTGGTTTATGTGTATTTCTGTATTTTATTCTCTTGTTGGTTGTGTGCAGGAACAGCTGAAGGGTATAAGGCCTATAGAGCAGTTTTTACTTGCAACCTAGTTTATTTGTTAAAAACTTGAGATTTGCCTTATGCAAAACAATTTTAATTAGAATTTGTGTGCAGTGAAACACTGTAGAATCTGGTTCTGCTTGCAGGACTAAGGCTTCCAGTGGTTAATGTGGTACAACTTGAAATACAAGATAGCCATAACTAGAAAACACATTATCCTAACTGTATCATTTTTAAACTCTTTTCAGAGCCATAAAATTGATATACGGACAAATGGTGGCAAAGTAATTGGTCTTGGAACACTTTATGGAAATACAGATATTTGTGCAACAGAAAAGGGGGTAAGTGGGAAGTAAAGCTTTCTCTTCAGTGGCTTATACTTTCTCTTCAATGGCTTATTCTCCTCATTTGTTGTAAAAGGACTAAATTCAAAGAATGTGGTAAAGAATATGTAAATAACCCTCATTGGTTGTTTGTAATTTCACTGTTTCTTAGGTTTATCTGTTAAATTATATTATCCTATGCTTGATTTGGCTTGATAAACAGGCTCCACAGAAAGCAGGAATAAGGATGTGATCATTCCATCAGTAAAGAGGTTGTTTCACTGATGCAATTCATCAACTTTAATTTTATAGACCCCTCACAACGTTCTTAAACTTTCTCTTTGGCTAATATGTAGACACTTGGATTCTGCAGAGGGCTCAGGAGTTTAATTTAGTGTCTTGATATTTGAATGCAGTACACTTCCAGTGTTACATAGTTGTAAGAATGGAAGAATAGAGGGTTTTGCAGACTTCTTTATAGCTGAGGAAATACAATGACATATAATCTTGCTGTGAGATGCAGTGGGAAGAATCACAATCAGAAGTTTTGTAGAGAACTAGCTTGGCTTTTTTCAGTAGATGGCAGTATGAGACTTAACCACAAACTACTGTACTCTGGTTTTCCAGTTTCTTGACATAAGTAGGCAATTCTCTTTTATTTAAAATAATGTAGAGCTCAACTCCCTACAGTTCTCACACCCAGTCTTGTTTTTTAGGTATTGTAATGTCCATGCAACTGGTTGCATTAGGATTCCTTAGCTCTGTGGCATTGATGTATGAACATGTGGAAGTAGCTTGGATGTGTGCTCAGAATCCCCAGGCACCCTTTAAACCAACAGCACTGGGAAGGATCAGAGAGTGGAGGTAACTCTCCCTTGCCAAGGATAGATTTGAGACCCAACTATTAAGTTCCAGGCATCCAAAGTCACCTCTGTGAAGTGCTGTTTGGCACTGTTGTACACCTTGTACTTTGGGTTCCCAGATCAGTTCACTTACCTAAAGCCAAGCTTTGAGCTGTTCTTAATGCCCCGCTGTAAACTAAGCAACTTGCCATTGGATTTTCCAAAATCTGTCAGCATTAATTTATCTGTTAGACTGCCTTTTATGTAATAAATAGAGTGGGTGTTAGACTGCCTTTTATGTAATAAATGTCTGTATGGCAAAATATTGTTCAGAAAGTTGTTTTACTTTGAGCCTTTAAATGCCTTTTAAAAAATTAACTCTTTCCAGAAACATCATTCTTCTGAAATAATAAAACAAATGTCATGCAGATTAAATTGAAGTGTTTCTTTGTGATCATCAATATTTGTATAATACAAGTGTGTAATGTTACAAGAAGTCAATCTTAGAGTTGTAAAGCTGTAGTAACCTGAGTGAAGTGAGTAATTTTAGCACGAATTCACAGCTACAGAACAGTACTTTGGCTTACGTTACTGAACTGCTCACTAACAAACTTTGTAGTGTAGTGTAGTCAGGAAGGGCAGATTTCTTTTCTCAACTGGCCACTTCTGTTAATAATCAGTCAGCCTTATGTCTCCTCTGTGTGTTTGTATGAGATGTTTCTTCCATCAGTTGTAGTCAGCATTATGTAATTATGGCTCTGTCAGCATTTCCAGCCCCCTCCTGGAGGTGTGGGGGGAGAGGATGTGGTAAAAGGCACTAAGTGCTTCAGAAAAAGAGTATTTTTAAGGGGGGAAGTGGGAGAAGACACAAGTAAACCATTTGAACAATGGTAACACAAGAAGGAAGGCCAAGAGCAGGAGTATGTGGAGAAGGAGCTGTATATGTCTTATTTAAACATAGCAAGATGTTAGTTTTTATCTTGAAAATGTGTTCAGGTATAAAATCTTCTCAGTCTGAGGTATGCAGATGAAACCAGTGGAACTTGAGCATGTGGTCAGTTTCAGTAACTGCAACCCCCAAGGCTCTATGCCCAAGGGAAGGAATTTTTTCCAGAAGATCTGGTGGTTAAATGAACAAAAATAAGGAAATTTGTTTGGCTGGGGAATTATTAGCTAATTTGTGCCATGGTTACTTTTCTATAACACTTGCTTAGTAGAACCAGACATCTTATGTTCTGCCAAAATCCAAGAGTTAAAGAATTTGGGATTGAAAACCTATTTGTTTTCACTGAAATGCAATCTTATTTTTCCATGCTTTCCCCATCTGAAATGCTTTTTTATTCTTATATTTGAGCAGTGTGACTTCCCCCTACCCTGATTTGGCTTGTTCAGAAACAGATGTTCTTTGTATTGGTAGTTTTTGTTTTACTGTTTGTAGTAACTTCTTTTGATTTGGAGCTGAGACAACTCTTTATTACTGTCCAATTTTTAGAAAGGTAGTTGAGGCTGGTAAATGAGTTAGTATGTGAGATTGTTTACAATAAAGCACTTAATTTTTAAATAAAATACTATATCTAAATAGAGTTAAAACTTGCATTCTGTAGTAAGAGATGTAGCTTTTGAGCTTCCCTTCGCCTGGTTAGGAATGCCACAAGCCAGCCAGTTTATATCCAAACTATGCAGATATTTTTATTTTATTCCTCCCCTTTAAAGTGTGCCTTGCTCTATTGTCATTGTGCTGATATCAGTGATGGCCCTGCTCAAATGGGAAATGTTCTTTGCAAGTCATTTAACTCTTAAACAGGTTAGATCATAGAGCCTAAAATGAGAGTGGCTTTCCCTTGACTTGTTGCTGTGGCCACATGTCACAGCAGGTTTGCACTTTGCCATGCAGGGTGAGGGAGTGGGGAGCACTTTGTGGGAAGCATTCCTAGGACAGCTGCAATGTAAATGGATGTTTAAGATCTCTGGTTATTAGGGTTTTGTTGCAAGTAGTAGAAGATGAAAAGCTGAATCGCTGTTTCAGTAGCGACAAGCTGTGCCTTTATATTACTGAATTTTGTTTATATCTGTAGCATAGTTCTGAGCAGCAACACCTTCAGTGATAGTAGACACTGACTGTCACCTATGTCTAATTCTGCCATAGATCATGCACAGCATTTTGATTTTCCTAAAGTTTAATGTATCTTGCTAAATTATTGGAGATCTAATCTGTATTGTAGCATTATGAGAAAAGCCTTAAGGCAGTAGTCCATTCTGTAATCTCATAACTTAGTATAATATGAATGGTGGGGAAGGCCACAGTATAATTTAGCTGTCATATATTCCATATTAAACCAGCCTCTTCAGCTCAGATTTTGGGATACAATGCAGCACTGAGTTTGTGCAACACTAGTTGCTATTTGTCAGAATGCCTCTGGCTTCATCTGTAGCTTATTCTTTATCTAATATTAGACTGGAAGGGTTGATAGACTTTATTTTTTTGTGTTAACTTTTTTTGCACAAGATGGCAATGCTGAAATGACAAGGTGGATTTAAAAATAATTTGAGCAAGGCACACTTTGATCTAGAAAGCCATGTATTGTTTAATGTAATGAATAAGGATTTTGTGCAATTCACTGAAAGTCTGTACAGGCAAAATAAAAACAAATTGAGTGGGGGTTCAAGTATGAACTATTGCGTGCTTCCATCATAAATTAAATTTAACTGAGACTAGAATTCAGTTTCATATGGTTGTTGCACAAGCTTGTGAATTGTTCTGTTTTGTTCAAATAGATGGACGTTATATAACATGGCTCATCACTTTTACATAGATAATCTCATCTGTCACCTTTTATTTCCCAAATCCATTGTGCAACTTTTCATATTCTATCTTTCGTCTCTGTTTCTATTGAAAAGAAGTAAAAATGGAGATCTTAGGTTTTTCAAGGCTCTGTATGTCTTGAGGCTTAAGTCCAAGAATAGAAGCCTGAGTAACCAAAGTAACAGGAAAATTATACTGACAAGAAGGGCAGCTGGGTGGGGCTTTTTTGCAAACCTTCACCAAATATATATCTACAAAGTAAGCTGGTTAAAAATCTTCATAAATGTAACACAGACAGTGGATGTTTCAGTTTGGCAGAAAATTGCTCCAAGTGTTATAATGCTGTATGAAGATTCAGTCTTCATAATTAAAGTTAATTCTTCTTAGGCTTTTCAAAATGAATTGTTTAATTTTTGAAAATTGAATCAAGTTTTTCTTTCATCTGTTTGTGACTACTTGGGTTCTTCACCTGAATGACGGATGTACTAACTCACAGGAATGTTGTGAAAACTCACTAGTTCTTAAGTCAGAGCTCCTGGATGAAAAGGTTTTTTGCTTTCTCTTGTGTAGCTTTTCACTAAGAACCTGATTCCATTTGTCCTGCACCAACAACTGCTTACCATTTGTTTTGTGTCTTAATAGTGTTACTTCCCACTGCTTTTTCAAGCTGTGATGGCAAATTTTCGATTATGTTTATTTCTCCTAGAGTGTAAATATAGAGAAGCTGCAGGGGACAACCATCAATATATCTACTGAAGATGGGCTGCTGAAAACTAAGTATCTTTATGCAGAATCAGCATCTCTCTCTTCAGAGTCTGGTGATATTATGCTGGGAAGCATTCATGGTAAGAAGGAAAACCTGTCACAAGCTGCTTTGAAGGTGTTCGGTAATGTTCACAGTGACAAATGGACTAATGCATTAGACTATCAATAAATCTGCTGTGCACAGTATATGAGCAAAGCAGTTCTATCTTTATTAGAGACTTAATTGATTTTTTTCCACCTAGCAGACTGTATTTTTGAAAACAGTTTCATAAGCACACTTACTAATAGCAAAAGCTATATATTATAGAAATGTCACACATAATAACATCAAAATATTCTAATATTCAGCAATGAAAGTGATACTAAAAGTTGTCAGGAGGCTTCTCTTCTCCTCTCCCTATCTTTTATTTTCTTCATAGGAGAGGCAACTCTTAGATTGTCTACTAAGAGCTATTGTAGGAGAGAGTTGTAATTAGAAGTTTTTATTAGAAATAGCTTGTGTGTTTGCTGGCACTTTGTATTAAGAGTGGTGACAGTTTCTGTTTTTAAAAGAAGTTCTTAGAACTTCTTAGCAGTCCCTAATCCATCCACCCTTTGGTGTCCTTCCTCTAGATATAAAACTAATAAACTACAGAGTCTTTTATTTAAGCAGCAGTTGAAGTTCAAATCTGGTGTGGTTTTCTAATTTAACAAGACTCCCACTGAATTCAGACTGTGCTGTAATGCATTTGTGGTGATTTGAGTGATTTGAGTAAAACAAACTGGAGGATGTACAAAGCAAATTACTCAGCTCTGTCAGAGTTCCAGATTTTCAGCTACATCCCTGAAAAAGAATTTGTTACAATTTCTTAGCAATTTTATGTTGTCATCTTGCTTGAGAAATGAGTTCTTTCTTCCTTGAAGGAGCAGCTCCTCTGTCCATTTATATTAAATGTGAGAATGGTTTCTAAACCTGTTAGGTAAAGTTAATTTTAGCATGCACTGACAGAAATAAGCTGCTTTTTCTTGTTATTGTATTTTTCTAACATGCAGACATGTAATATTTCTGGAACTTCTGTCTGATAAGCTGTGCTGGTTTGGTTTTTTCTAACTTTATATAATGATATTGTGGACTGATCAATTTGTGAGCAAATTTGTGCCACATCCAAGAGTTGATTTTTATTTTCTTGTTACAAAAATGAAATAGCTGCTGTAATTAACTTACTTCTTTCATTAATGCCTGTTGCCATTGAGCTGAAGAATGTGAAAACAAATCGAATTGTATGCAAATTATGCAGATATGTCTTATGTTACTTCAGAATTATTTTTATGACCTCTCTACTAAATGGGTTGGAACACCTAATGTAATTTTAGCTATATGTTTTTAAAAAATTGCACATTAACATTCACTTGATAATTTTACTCTATTTTTTGAGCAAAAAATATTTTCTGTAAAATACTATGTTCCCCAATCATGTTTTAATAGTGAGAGCAAAGACTTTTAAAATGAACATAGAAACGCATATTAGCAGAAAATGATAAATTTCTGCTAAAAAAAAATGGTTACTTTAGCTTCTGATTTTTGTTCATGAGGTAGCTCAATTACAATAGTCTGTAAACACCTGTACAGATTGCTTCTTGGGCAGCTGAAGTCACCATTTCCCTACAGCTGACAATATACATGGCACCAAATTAGCACATCCTGCACAAAACTAAGCTAGATTTCATTGCTTTTGCACTGGGAAAATTGAAGTTAGGGCAGCGCAGACTTTGCAAACCTGTCTGAGACACATTTTGTGGCTGAAACTCAGGCTATACAATCACGACGCTGGGAGAGCTCAAACTTTCACAACTGCTCATTTGCATGCTTCATGCTCCTGTGGCAAATGAGTAATGCATTGTTTTGAAAGGAGTTATTTTTGGGTAATTTTCATCACCTTCTGTAACAGGCATTAGAGATGTCAGGTACTATTAAGTTTTTGAATTTAATCCTGAGAAATTTCTTCTTTATGTTAGAGATAACATTACGGTGAACCTTCTCTACCAAGGGGCACATGGGAGGAACAGGAAACCCCTCTTTGCAGCAGTCCCAAGGTCTTGGGTTGAGTTGCATTAACTATTAATTTATTTTATAAATCTAGTTTAAATTTGGACTAGATATCAAATTCCTTCCCAACTACTGTTTAAAGGTGGGCTCAGTTAGACCAAGTTTGCTCAAGGCCTTATCTAGGTGAGCTTTGAATATTTTCAAGTCCAGAGATTGTATGACTTTTCTGGACATCTTGGTCCACTCCTGAATTATTATTCTGGTGGGGGAAAAGCCTTTTTTTGATCATAATTTACATTACAACTGTATCCATTATTGCTACTTCTTCCTTCTTTTTGCTGCATCACCATGAGAAGAATGTCTTTTTTTTTCTCTGTACTCTCCCATTAGGTAATTGAAGGCCACAAGTAGAGTCCTTCTCAGCCTTCTCCTTTTAGAGCAAAACAAACAGATGCTCTCAGAGCATCTGTTGCTTGGTCTGGATCCCTCATCTTCTCAATAGCCTTCTCTAGTCTTAGTTAAGTGTACCGGAGTCTTTCTTGACTTGAAAGCACAAAACTGGACACGATATTCTAAGTGCAGCCTCACAGGAGGGCTTCACTTGCTGTCTGTACTCCTGATCATACAGCTCAGTGTGCAGCTGACTTTCTTTACTAACTCCCACTGGAGATGGTGTCCATCAAGATGCCCAGATCCTTACCTGCTGAGCTTCCTTGCAAACAGTCAGCACTCAGCTTTTACATTTTTTTACATCAGGCATTTGCATCAGTGTCTTAGATTGGAAAGACAGGTGTCTGCCAGGGAAAAGCCAGAGTTTCCCTTGGAATGGAGAATGTAAAGCCCCTCCCTCCAAATTATTATAATTCTGAAATTAAGGGGGCTTTCAGGCAAAGATACGGGAATAGGAATAACAGTTCTTTACTAGGAATATTAAAAATGTAGTAGTACAAATAAAAAAGGAAACACTGACAGAGTCAGAATACAGCCTGACACCCTGTTAGTCAGGATGTTGGTAGCAGTCCAATTAAGTCCTCCTGCAGTGACAGATGTGGTTCTGTTGGAGCAGAGATGATCCTGTAGAAGGATCCAGTGGTGGTGAAATGGGTCCAATCTTCCTCTAGGAATCCAGTGGAAACAGGCTGTCCTGGTGTTCTGAATCTCAGGTTTTATCCAGGTAGGAATACTTGTGGGTGGAGCATCTCACAATGAGATGACGTAAGTTTATCACTCCTGCAGTGAAGAAGCAAAGATTGCAGATGATAGAAAAGATAACTCTTTCTTCAGTAGCAACAAAATACTAAGGCATTGCTCTTGATATTCTGATAAAATTCTTATGTTTTGGATGTCATAGTATTGCATTATGCTGAAATGGGTTGTAATAATTATTTGGTTTAATTACCTTTAGTCTGGTCTTTCTCTCTTTGCCCTTGATATGCCCAAGAAATACTTGCCTAACTTAAAAATTCCAAGTGTTGGCCTTCAGAGACCAGGTACATGACCAAAAGTGCAATTTTGTGCACTGTGTGTAGACAGTGTAGGACATTGCTGTCCGCTTCTAAAGCAGGTCTTCTTCTCTCTAGATGTTTGAAGTGAGCTTTTCACACCAGTATATTGTGCTGACATTGCGCAGCATTGGTGGTTCTGCCATATGAGTATGTGTTTAAAAGGGATTTGATTTCTACATGTTGAATATTTTTCAAGGATCTACTTATCAAAACAGAAAAGAAAACCCCCAGAAAAACAAAGAACAGACCCAGGGGTTTAATGCTGACAGAATATAATCTACCTTAAGCTGCTCCATGGAAGCTGCTGGCTGACAAAACTCTAGGTCTTTTTGTAGGTTGTACCAAACTAAGTGCCAGTCATGATAAAATGAGGAAAAGGGTGGGATAATTATAGCATGCCCTTTAAAAACAGCAAAGACTGAAGCCAAACATCTTTCAAGGTCATTGAAAAATGCTTTTGTTTCTGCTCTGATTTTCAGAACTCCAAAGTATTTTGTACTGTATGTACTTGAAAAGAGATGAATTTAAGAGTGCTGATGATAGGCTGCTTTTCTAGCTTTCAGCCCATAAACCACTAAGAAAAATACAGGTCATATACAGTGGAATGCACTCTGCCCTAATCATTGCTTACTACTGTGTAATTACACAAGATAGGGTAGAGCTTAATCTACTTGCAATTTTTAAAACCTCTTCTAGAAGATCTGAAAACCATGACTACTGTGTATTTCTGTACTGCACTCAGTTTCTGACTTTCAGCCTTATTTTTCATCCTGTCTTTCTCTTGGGAGGATGAGAGAATGGCAGGGATGACATGGTGTGGTTCAGTTTTTAATTTAAAGCATTTTCTGTGACACACTTATACATGGAACTGTACAAGTTTCTACAATTTAGTTGGACTGTTAGTGGTACAGATGTCTCTTCTGTTATGAGGTACATTTGTTGTCCTTCCAGATTCTATTGATGTTACAGGTGAAAGGGCAGAGTAAGAAGTCTGAAATTTTAAGGCTGGAACACCTGTGGCTGTTTCAAGTGATGCAAGTTCAGTAGAAGACCATTCTATATTTAATGTCTTACACACTTTGTTTGATGTTCTCCCCTTTGCCCACCATACTCCGACTGAAGTCAACGGAAATGTTGACAAGGGGTTGTCATGCACATAATAAGTTTGGAGGAAGTAGGAAATGTTCAGTAGGTCCAGGAAGTAGCCTTTGCAGATAACAGAGATGGGGTATAGTTATATAAAAGAGGAAAATAGAAACTGCTTATGTTATTTATGCAATTGAACTTAAATCATCTTGTAGTGCTGTTGTATTAACAAAAAATTGCAATTAAAAATTGAGCAATTAACAAAAAATTGCCCAAAATAAAATAAGAAAATATTGTGCATTAGCCTTGCACATGCCTCTCTATATCTTTTTCTCCCTCAAATCCAGGTGGTGTCTTTGACTTTACTCAATGTTTTTCTTGTCTGGAATCACTTGATTGTTACCCACATATGTTAAGACTTTTGTTTGTAAAGCAACAATATTAAAAATAAATAAATAATATTTTCAATAATATGTTTTTAACGTTTTCCCCTTTTCATTATAGGTAATACCGACCTTCAGACCAAAACAGGGAGCATCACAGTAGGTAGGTTTGCCTTCTGTCTGTCTTGCTTGCTCTTCTCCTTTCTAAAAGGTAAATATTCACAGGGGAAGTAAAAAGGTGATTTCACACAGATGTTTTTGCTTCCTTTCCAGGAGTAGCACTGATAAGTGTGGCTGAATAAGACCCTTTCCAAACTCGGCCTTTTGTGGTTGGTCAAGACATATGATCTCACTTGATACCCAATAGCTGCTGGACTTTGCACAAGTTAGACTGAGTCTAGGTGTCATCTTATAGATAAAGATGGGATAAAAGAACACAAGAAAATTAAGTCTACATCAAATACAGTTGTGCTCTTAATGTAGTTCTCTGTTTTACATGTATTGCTATCAATGATTAGCTATGTTTAATTTTTATGTCAAGAAGCGAATCATGATGTATTACTTATTTGGGGAGGTGATGGGAAGGCTTGTGATAATGTCAGTGTCTTCAAACTATTATGCTAATAGTTTTCCCTTCAGAAATGAAAATAGTTCATAAACCTTTTTTTGGGAACCTGGGTATTTATATGACAGGGTAACTCAGAGCTATCAGTTGTGGTATACTTTATATCAGTGCATTTTATAGCACACAGACAAAGTGAGAAATTCAAATTCTCAAATTCTAATTATTGCTGTGGTAGAAAATTGAAGAATCATAGACAAGGTTCAGTGTACTTTTAGAATGTAGAAAGATTTCCTCAGGCCCAAATCTTGAAGACTTCTGCTGATAGTGTTAACTGTAGTCAGTTACTAAGCATATTTCAGGGATAATCTCTAAGAATTGTTCAGCAACCATTAAAAACTCTTCTTAACGTTTCTAAGAGCTCTATATTAACATTCTTGGAAAATGAATGCAACACACATTCTTATGAGTTAGTCATTAAACCACAGACTTAAATTCAACTTGCTAGGTTGTTTTTCCTTCTCTTGAATAAACTCATGAAGAGTGTTATGAAGAGTGTTAAATAAAGGTTTCTTAATATAGGAGGTAGCTTTTTCCATTAGCAGATGATGATTATTTTCCTTAACTAACTAGGTTCAGCTTAAGCATTAAGACACATCTTACAGTTGAAGAAACTTTATTTTTCAGATTCCAATTCTGACAGCACTAGTTAGACTTCATTTTTTCCTAAACAGCATTAAACATCCCTGGTATTTTTATGGATTTTTCTAAAGGTAAAAGACTTTTAATATCCAGACTTTCAACTCTGAAAATGTGAGAACACCTCCTACTCAACCAGTTTGCTCAAGGCCTTATCCCTTATTTCAGTTGGAAGGGACCTACAGGGATCATCCAGTCCAACTGCCCAAGAGTTGAAGGGTCTTGTTTAGGGGCTCTTAAACACTTAACAGGCTTGGGGCACAAGCACCTCTCTGGGAACCCTGTTCCAGTGTTTGACCACTCTCTGTAAAAAAAATGCTTCCTAAAAAAGAATCATTCCCATGCAACCTTTCACTGGACACCAGGGAGAAAAGCTCAGCACCTCCTTGTGTCCTTCCCCTCCTCAGGAAGCTGCAGAGAGAGCAATGAGGTCACCCCCCAGCTTCCTTTTCTGCAAACTAGATAAGCCAGGTGGTTTGGTTGTTTGGGCTTTTTTGGAGCAGAGTAATTTATCAAAAAGAGACTTATGGCCTTTACAACCAATGGATATAACTTAAAATTGGGGTAGAAAATAGATCATTAAGAAGTAAAAGGATAGTCTGGATCATTTGGTTAGGAAAGGAATTGTTTTCATGAGAGATTTCTTTTGCTTTGTGTGTTGCATCATTTATTCTGTCAGGTCCCCATGGTGAGTATTCAGGACTGCTAAGGATTTTTCAGTAGTATGTGCAATTTAGCGAATTCTAGATAATAAATAATGGTGAAGTCTGTTTAGTGAATACATTTCAGTTTCTTATAATACTTTCCATATGATAGTTGTAGAGCAATGAACTAAACCAAGAATATTTGCCAGTTTTTTATCAGTAAGAAATGCTAGATAGCTAGCTAAGCAAAAATTAAATCTTCATCACACTTCAGATATGTTGGAATTTTATGCTTCCTCCAGTCTGTAATCAAATCATGATAAATATTTTGTGTTCCTATGGAGATTGATTTTTGTCACGGATTTTGCCATGAACAAGGTCAGTCTTTAGGTACTATTAGGGAAAGTATGTTTTTGCTTAGATTTAAGGGAAGATCACTTCTGTTTAATCCTTTCTTTAGTGCTTGGCTGATAAAGTGAAGAGAGAAGTGATACTAAATGTTACCTTTCTAATATTTCACTGATCTTTTTGTGCAGTTTTTCTCAAGTTATGTGACTTAGGTTTTATTCTTCAAGCTCTATTTAACTTCCATAAAACTTAACAAAGATATTTGTCCTTGCCAAGGACATCTTGCTTCACTGTGTTCTTTTTTTCTTCTTTTTTCTCTAGTACCAGTAAATTCTTAAATGGCTAAAGCTGCTCAAGGGTGACCATCTGTTCCATTTCTTGTAAAAGGCTTTGTCCTTGTTCTCCCCCTTGAAAAACCTGGAGAAAACCTTTTCCTTGTCAGTCCTTAGCAAACTCTGAATTCAAACTATACATTTTTTCTTATTTTTAGCTTCAGTTATTCACATTCATATCAGCTAGCACTGGGTATATATTTGAAAATAAATTGCCTTAGGTTTGATCTGTTGTAAACATTAAAATATGTATTGTCTCCATTACTATTTGTTATGTATTTTATCCTATCAGCCTATGCTTCTTAGCATAGGGTAATTTTTCATTGTTGAAATATTTATTTATTTAGATTTGGGCAATTTTTGTGCCTCATCTTTGGAGGTTTTTAATCCATTTTCCTTTTATTCCCCTTTATTTGTTAACAGTTAGAGACACAAACTTAAAACAGCATCTTTATGGACTTTGCAGAAATGATAAACAATTCGTGTTTCTTGGTGTTAATTGTATCTGCACACTTGTACTTAATATCATATCTGTAACATTCATTACATAAATCATATTCAGTTGTTTCCATAAAATATATTTCATGCTGCTTCCATAGGTCAAAGCTTAACAGTTGTTTACAGTACAGTATTGTAGTGTCAGGTTTAGTGTTTGGTTAGTGCTGCCAAGGTTCTTGGTGGTTTTGAAACTGCTGTAGTTTCTTCAGCCATAGGAAACTTTGTATTAGTGAGGTGCTCTGGGAGTCAAAGTCTGGCAAGTCATCCTCCCAAAATACTGTTCTTCAATGGAAAAGTGTTCCATTTCCCTCAAGGTTGTTTTTGGCTTTCCTGGGAAATCTGTGCCTTGGTGAGCCTGTCCCTACTGCCCTCCTCCTGCATCCTTTATTCATGTTCTGCCTTCTGCTAACACAATCCAGTCTCTCACAAAATGAGAATTTATTTTTTTTTTTTTTTTAATATTTATTAATTGACGATCTAGGAAAGAACACTTTGTTCAGTCTTGCAGATTCACAAAAGTTATCTTGCTGCTGGGAAGAATCTCACAGGAGCTGCTTTTGCATTTGGGAAGTGGGAAGAGAAAGGCTTCAGTGGATCAATGTTGTCCCCCTAAAGCACCATCAGTTGGAGCTGTGTGGACTGTTTGTAGTTATTCTCCCTGGAGAGAGCTGCTGTTCTGTCACAGGAGACTCTTCTTTCTTCCTAGAATAGATAAAGGAGCTTATTATGTGTTCTGTTTAAAGCAGAAGAGTTGAAGGCTGGATGTTTCCTGTATCTGTTGCCAACAAAATCTCTGTCAAGATTATGTGGAGAGTCAGTAATTGGCTGTTAGTAAATCTGATGGGGAATATCTGCTAAAACAGCTTTTGCATGAAAACTACTTGTGAAAAAAAAAAACAGCTTTTGCATGAAAACTACTACTACAGTGATCACTACTTAAATTATGCAGTAAAAAGATTGATGCATGTCAAATTTTCCAGTTCGAATGACTTTAACTTTTCAACTATTATGACCAACTTTTTAAAAAGTCATCAGTCAAAATCAAGGTTTCATTTTCACTTAGACAAGCAAAACTCAGACAGACCTTCTTTAATACATAAAGTTTTGAGATGGCAGAAGCATTCACATCCAGTTCTAGTTATTAATGTTTTCTTTTTAACCAAAGCCCTTCTCAGTTTCTCAGCTAAGTATGGATTAGCTACTTTTTTTAATTACTTTCCTTGCCAAAGAAATCAGCTTTAGCTGTGGGATAAAGATCCTTTTCTGTGTTTTTGCTATTGTAAGCAATGCACTGATCTTTGGCATCTGTGCTTGAAACCTGGGATCAGAAAAGCTCCAGTTGAATTTGCTTAGAGCTAAGGATAAAATGTTAATATGAGACATCTTTGTTATGATTAATCAAGCTAATTCTCTCATTAATGCTCTTTTTAAAATGGGAAGTTTCATTTGGGTTTTATTTTTATTATTTTAGCTACTTCTAACAGTTTGACTTGTTTTTTTCTGTGCATATTCGGAAACCAATCTCTATCAATATCTTAGGATTTCTTGCCAATACTTTAATTTCTAGCATTGTCTCTAAAAATACCTCTCAGTAACTGCCTTTTGCTCGTGTACAAATGTAATTTTTTATGCTCCTCTAGAGTTTCTTCATAATTTCTTTGCAATTTTTTTTAGGTATAAGCCTGTTCAGTAGTTTAAAAGTAAACTCTTAGGGACTTCACTTAGTATTGTGGAAGTCTATGTGTTTAAAATTGGAATACATTGCAAATAAAGACTACTCAAGTGTACAATTAAAGCTTCTTAAAGACTTTCTATTTGTAAAAATGCTTCTTTGCAGAGTTTCATGATCATCAATTTCTGCTAATAAGGCATAAAATAAAATTTAAGCCTCCCTATTCTGGGGCACAGAATAAATGCTGTTTTCCTGCACATACTAAACACTTGTTGATAATTCAGATGTAGTGAATCAGACTTTACAAAGCCCATGTTCAGTTATTCTGTGTAACAAGATGTTGCAGTGAACAACTGCTTGGTTTTTGCATGGGGTAGCTTTGCTGGTAAAGCTCTTCCTGCACAGAGTCTGGGCAAATAAACTCTTTTGGAAACTAAAACAGATCTTAGGATTCAAGTTTCGTGCTTGGTTTTCACACAAAGCTAAAGACATTCCTGTAGAAAGATGTGCACTGCAGTTGGGCCCTTGTAGAACAACTGCAGAGCTGCAGCCTGAGGACCAGAGTGTGCCCCAGTCCTGGACTGGGGAGATGTTTTTTTCAGAAACCTGTAATTCTAAGTGAATTATGATACTTCTCAAACACAGAGGAATTGATAAAAGTCAATTTGAGGTATAAAAAAACATTCTGGCAAATGTTTACTTAAAAACAGTGATTGATACACAAATTCTTTTCTTTTGTTTTTTAGATTCATCAGATGGAAGTCTAAAAGCTTCTACATATCATGGGACAATAGATGTTTATGTCAGTCAGTTAAGGAAAGTGGATCTGAAATCCCAGAAAGGTTAGCAAACTAAAAATATTTTTTTGTGGCAGATTTTGATGTAAAAGAGAAGGAGATAAGGATTTGTTTTTTATCTGTCTGTCTGTGAAAAATAGTTTGAGATTGTTGGTTATTTACTTTGTTTTTCGCATCATCATTGGAAGATGTCTATAAATACTTAAAATACAATAAGCTCTGTAAGGGACAAGAATACTTAAGATGGATTAAAAGTGTTTGTGTTTTTCAATGTTTTTCTTTTTTTTTTCCTGGCAATATACCCAGCAGAATTCTGCAGAGTTGACTAGGGTTACAATGTTCCTTTGCCTTGACACAGTTTTCTCCATGATGTTGTATGTGCAGTGATAACTGACATACATACATTTATTTTTCTTGCCTTCTGACTTCAAATATGAAAATTTGAAGGCAGAAAAACAAAGATGGGAGAGCCTTACATTACCATTTACCCTTCATTTTCTCCCCTTTTACTCACACAAATTTCTCTTCTTAGTTAAAAGCTCATACCTAAAGTTGAATTCATAGTTTTGCCATTCTGAAGATATGATAGTGTAAATTGCAGAGCCATGAATATATCTTGTTAATTCTAATTTGGAAAAGAAAAACAACACCAAAAAAACCCAAAATGCAAATAAAAAATTTCAAAACAAGCCAAAATACACTACAGCATTTTTATACTTAAATGTCATATCAGACAAGTCAGGTGGTCTAAATGAGCATGGTATTTGGTCCTCTCCTGTGAGACAATGCCTGTGCCCTGTTAAAACCTAACACTTACTCAAAATGGGACAGATGGTGTCAACGAATGGAAATCATTTGTGCATCTTTCTGTACAATCTATTTTGGTTTCATTGGTGCAAAGAAAATTATTTTTATGTTATTTCTTGGTTACCTTTTGTATCACTTATTTTGCTAAGTTAATGTCTCTTTGAGCTAGAAGAAAAGAGGAGTGTATTTAATAAAAGCTAATTATTGTTATTTTAAAAGTATTTTCTGACATCTCTTCTGGCAGCACAGTTTAGTAAAGGCAAAGTTGAAGTTCTGTTTCTGTTTACCCTGTAAATTCAGAATAACTGCCGACAGCTGCAGTGTAGAAAATGTCCCATTTGTGATAAATGAGCTGCATGTGTGTTGGTTTTTATGAGTCATCACTGAGCAACTCTCCAAAGAGGACCCAGAGATGAAGACCTTTTCCCTTTCTTATTCTAAGGCTTTTGTGTATCCAGCAAAATGCACACCTAAATTATACTGGAAGTTATTTGTTCATCAGAACTGTCACAGGCAAGTGATTCTGCTGAGTCTAAATTGCTTAGCTAGGATTGCTTTTCTGGTGCTACTTAGCTGTTATTCTTACCATGTTCTGCTTAAGCTCCTGGGATGTATGTCAAGAAACTGTTTTGTTTTTCTAATGTGAATGTTGAAATTGGGGAAAAACTTAGGAGCACATAAAAAGGAAGGGTATTCTGAATTTTTCAGGTTTTTGATCTAGTGTGTAGGAGAGAGCTTTCAAACTTTGTGACTGAGTTATTCCAAAGATGACTAATGTGGGAAGGTTGGAGGCCCAGTGTCTGCCTTTGATCTGATGCATAGATGCACATATTTAAGGGAAGCAGAAATCAGAATTTATGGTTTTAATCTCAAAGTAGAATTATTCAGGCCACCAAAGCTGCAATTTTGCTGCTAGTTTACATTTCAGTGATGAATAGTTTAAACTGAATTAGTCAGTTTTGAGACTGTGTCTGTTGGAGGATGTGAGCAGCTGGCCCTAAGCAGTAAAGCAAAGACAATCACCACTGTTCACAGGAAGTGAGCAGCGTCTCATCCTTCCAGAGGAGCAATTCTTTCATCCTGTGCCACGCAGTGGCTGGGTTATTTGTCCAGCCCTGTCCTTGCTCAAGAATGTCAATATGCCACTAGAAGATGAACTTAGTCATAATACCTGTGAGATCTATTGCATTTACTTCCCTTGATCATTCCTGTAAAAAGATCCTCTACCAAAAGACATTGCTAGAAGTGTCTGTCACTTTGTATTTTCATGTCTGTGAAGGAAATACTGTGATACCATTTTCTATATGTGACATACTCTGTTTATGATAAATGAAGATACCTTCATTTATTCTTTCAGTGACCAAAAAAAAGAGGTTACTGTTTCTGAAGATTTTTTTAAAAACCCAACCAACCACAACCGAATTATGATTTGATTCAAGTTAGTGAAATAGTGGACTATTTCATGCTTTGATCTCAGTGTTAAACTAACTAGCTTTCACTTAAATTTATACCAGGTTCAATTACAGTCAAGGTACCTGCATCTCTCAAAGCCTATTTAGAGCTGTCTGGAAGAAAAGTGGATGTGAGCTCAGAGATCCAGTTAAAAGAAACACAAAGTGTCTCCAAAGATGATCATGTAACGATAAGTGGTAAGGCTTACTAATCTTGGCTTCCAATAAATGTCTGTCTGGCCTAAATCAAAGGCATCTACATTTCTTTATTAGTTTATTGCTCTTGGAGGCTGCTTGTTTAATCTGCTTCACGTTCAGATGTTTGCTTGTGCTGTTGTACTCCCCATGTTACTGGATGACTTTAAAATTTTATTTGGTAAATGACTTGTGAATGTAATCAACTTCTTCTAACAAGTCTGAGTGCCAAATTCCTCCTTAGTGTTAGTCCAGTGAATCTGTGGGAGATAATCCAGAGCTGAATTTGACCCATTAGTTTGCTGGCTTAGAAAGTCACATAGACTTTCCTAAGCAATCTGTTGTATTAAAAATATAATTTAAAAAAATCTGTTTCTGAGTCAAAGGGGGAAATAAAAGGGGTATATGGCATATTTATAAATGTACAGTAGTGCAGAATAGGCTGAGAAATGATGGGTGGAACATGAGAAGAGCAGAAGAAGCTGGAGCTGGAGGAATAGAGAGAGAGTACATGGAAAGGTACCTGCAATTGCTGGAAGTATTCTTGTAAGGCATTTAAAATTGAACTTAGAATCCCAGGTCGTGCTGTTTCCTGCTTTAGAAAACAGTCATACAATTCACTGGCAGGGTGTGTATTTCTCTACCCCACTCCAGATGTGGCTATCTAGAAGTTAAAGCTGTTGCTTGTACCAATTACACAGTTTTCTCTAGAGAAAACATTAACTTAATGTGTCTGAGGGCTCCAGCTTTATTGAACATGCTATGTCAGTGTGACCTGATGTGATAGCAGATTGGGTAAGGCTTTGAGTTTTGCTCTGGTTTTAAACCTAAGAAAATATGCACAAAAACTCTTTTCCTCCCCCGTGTATGATGGTAATCTCGAAGTCAGGAAACATTAGAAGTGTAATTACATAATTTAAGTATGTGGCCTGCTTATATCTCTTCCTGCCTAGGAACAGTAACTAGCACTTAAATTTAGTAGTGGTTATTAAATACAGTTTCTTTAAAAACCATAATTAGAATTTCTCAGGCTAGAAATCTGCGTAAGGACCCAGATTCTAGCAAGACTCTGTGGAATTAATCACCCCAGCAGGAAAACAAGACTTCTTCTCAGTGAATGGGGACCACTGGTCAATCAGTCATCTTGCTACTTTGGCAACATGAAAGATAGGAGTGGTGTTTCAAATATACACAGCTGAATGACTTCTCTGGTTTCACAACCCAGTAAGTCTCTATGTAGGACAGTCATCACTGAAGCAATTTTTCAGCCCACTGTTCTGTATGGAAATGATCTTGGCACTTGAGGCCAAAGGCAACTCTGATTAGTTAACTCTCAAATATACATGTCCCAAAGGCACAGAAGTCATCAAGAATTATGCAAAGGCAACAGCATTAGGCCAATGATTATCAGTTGTTTAAAGAAGTTAAAGCATTACATAAAAAGGGAAATACTTCCTACTTCTACTTCTCTTCACCTTATGGTGTATTCTTCCTGCAGGCAAAGCATTTGCCCCCTCACTATCAACAATTGCTTCTTCCTAAGGGTGATATCACCTAAAGGTGATCATTTTCTTGTATAAGTAAATTCTCAAATATTTGAAAATCATTTAATACAGTTTCTGTATCCTGAGAACATTATTCACTGTTGAAGTTTCAGGTACAAGGTCCATAGCTGTCCTGCTGCTGTGACGTTTTGAATGTAAAATTGAGAGTGAAGAGGGGCTTTGCCAAGTGGTTGAAAACTGTACCACAAGAGCATGGCAGTTCAGGAGTTTTATGCTTTTGAGTTCAAAGATTAGTTTAAAAACAGATGATTTTTCAGAAAATCCAGTTCTCATGTGAATAACACAGGAACTGTGACCTTTTAGGAAGCTTTACTTGCCTGTAGGAATATCTGAAGGTGTTAGAGAGAAGGCTGTCCAGTGGGAAGACAGGGCAGAGTTCTCTGACTTGGGTAAACATGCACTTACTTAGTCCTGCACTTTGCTGCTCTAGGGAAGCCTTCCCTACTGCTTTAGAGCAGTTATCATGTACACCATCACCCCCATGTGCACACTGAGGGGGGAGTCAGTACACTACAACCCCACAAGCACTCACATCCAGGGTTTTGCCTGATAGCCAAGGAATAGAGTGGGATTTAGTGAAAGCAAGATGATGGAGTGAGTGCTCTAGAGACAGAGGGATGAGAGTGTGAAAATGTGTTTTGCTCCTTTAGGAAAAGAAGGGACTTTCCTGCAAAATTGAGACACTTGCTGAGAAAGGGAGGGAACTAGAGTTTATTCTTTGAAGTAATTTTCAAGGGCAAGGCATCTGTTTCCATTGGCATCAGTAGGTAGTCTTAGAAGTGGCACATATGGTATAATGAAATGTTACAAAAACAGAGTTCATGCTAAGCACTGGTCCAGCTTCCATTGGTGGAAGTGTTTGGCTGTCTGCCTTTAGAGTACTTGAGTAATTCCAGTAATTTCTGATTGTAATCATGTCAAGGTGCTCTTTCTTTTCCCTGGCAAGAAGGGAAGCCCTCACTGCTCAATGTCTGCCTTCTCCCTGTCTCCAGGTCTGCCTGTGTTCTTAAATCTTATGCCTGTGGAGATAATCAGCTATAGGTACTACATGTGGTAAGAGAGAGAGTAGCAGGCTAAAAAGTGTTAAATACTTATCAGATAATGAACTTAGGAGACTTATGTCAAAGGGGTTGCAAACATGTTGAAGGCCAAGGTTAAGGTTCATATAATTTTGATTTACATGCTTTTTAGGCCATTTTCCAATAAATTAAGTTCAAACTACGAAGGTGGGAACAATTGCCTGTGTAGAACCAAGAGGAGCAATATTTCAATAGTATCAGGAAACAATAGCGTTACACCATTGGAAACAAACAGCATATTAACATGATTGTTCTGTAAAACTCAAAATAATCCTTTGGCTTTACATGGCATTAGTAATACTTTGCTGGAATGTGTCCAGTTTTGAGTACTGTGCTTCAAAACTGTACAGTCTCTAAAGGAGAACATGTGATTAGAGTCCTAAAATCATGATTAACGAGAGAGGACTGAAAAGCTGTGGTTTTGTCTCAAAAGAGAAGACAAAGGGAAGAGAAGATGCATTTTTCTAGTATATGAGAAGTTGCTACAGAGAAATAAAGAAATAAATTGTTCTGTCCACTGGCAATAGGACTAGAAATTATAACTTGACCTTATGGTAAAGGAAACTTAGCTAAATAGCAAGGTAAACTTCTTGTAGCACTTGTCTGGGGAGGCAGTAGCACTGTCAGTACTGCAGATTGTGAAGACCAGGTGATGTGAGCATTTCAGACCAAATTCAGTACTTCCTCAGGAGAGGCTTTCAGCCCCATTTCTCTTGTCTCAAGTGGATGTGACCATCTGCTCCCACCCAGTAACAAAGGAAGATTATCAGGCATGTGGGTGGATGAGGACTAAATGAAGTGCAGCCACTGCACACACTTCAGCCACTTTGGTTGCCAGCTTGTGTGCTGACCACTGCAAACTTGCTGAGAAAAGTCTTGCAGTCCTTCAGAGACTTTATTTAAATCCTTATAGCTAATGGTATCAATTTCCAAACCTTATTGTCTGGAAAATAAACCATGTAAATCTCATCTCTGAGTGGCGCTAGGGACTCATCTGTTTTTGGATGTTTCTCCATCCCTGCCCCAGTTCTAGTGCCAAGGTCATATCCAGTGGCAACCTTTCACCTGATGCCATCTGCTTGGTGCTGAGTAATCTTTTAACTTTGCAGTCACTTCATCTGGTTTGCAGCAGCTGTGTGAGTTTCCATGGTAAAAGTCCCACCATGTCCCACCATGTCACAGCTGCTCCTCAGAGGCTGTGGATGTTTGTTGTTGTTGTGTCTCCCTGTTCTTACCTTCTCAACTGGCAGACCTCGTTGTATTTTTCTGTCCTTACACAAAGAGCATATGCTTTGGGAGTTACTGTGTTCTCCCAAGCTGAGACAAACTTGCTCCTAGTTGTTGTCAGCATGACAACAATTGCAGCACTTAGTAGGACTTTTAGGTTTTGGTACTAATCCCATCCTGGCTATAGCACAAGAGCTTTGCTAAGCCACCTGAGGGCAGTGTTCCTCTGAGCCATGCCTCTGGTGACTAGGCAGGTAAAAGGACTCTCCCATGTTAACTTATGCCTTCCCTCAGATGTGTATACAGGACATGGAGAGGAAATCGCCCACTGACTTCTCTAACTCCTTCTCCCCTGTGAAAATTTTCAGGTACACATTGCCTCTACCTTATGGGTTGATCGAGTATCCAATTATTCTTTTAATACTGCAGAACTTCTTAGCTGGCCTTCTTTTTCCTGTACCTCAGGAGGGTCAGCCTGTCTGTAATTACCAGATTCCTTTGAAAAGATGGACGTTGACACTACTGTCCTATTTCTGACTTTTCAGGTTTCTCTTACTAACATGCTTCAGGTCTTCTCATCCTGCCTGGTTCTCCCCATAGATTGTTGTGAAAAGTGCCTTTCTCCTTACAACAATCATTCACTCAGGCATGCTCTGAAATATTACAACTTTCACATCCGCCTGATGTTCCCTGCTGGAGCAAAGGGGATCTAGACAGATGTTTCCTGCCATCAGGAATAATTTCTTCTCACTGTTCACTCAGTGGTCCCTCATACAGTAGTACTGGGAGAGCAGCCTATGGAATGCTGTGGCCTTCCCTTTAGGATTGCTTTAAGGGCAGTGTGCCAGAGGGGGCTGACTGCATGAGTCTCTTACACCATGCACAAAGCTTTATGGATGGATGTGTTTAAGAGTCTTCATTATGAGAAATTCTATATTGTTTACTCCTGTGTTTTTAGCTGCCTGGAGTTCAAGGGTTGAATACAAACACAGCTGAAGGGACAGTGAATAACATGAGACAAGCAACTTGCCTTTAAAGGGAAATAACTGAAAGAGCTTGTATTATGTCAGTCTGCTGAAATTTCAGGTTTTATCTGAAGCTTACCAGCTGCCCAAGTGTAGAGCTTCTTCTCCCACTGTGCAGCTGTCTTGGGTTTTTTGCAGTCAGCATTGTAGTTCTGATCCCAGGAGTAACACTATCTGCTGTCATGCCCCCCCCATTTAGTCTGTTCTCAAGGCACTTTAGAACTTTCCTTCTTTCTTAGAAGCAGTTTTTATTGACTGTTGGCCACTAGAATTGAGTGGGAAGAGCTTTGTTTTATAATGTCCCTCTACGCACTGCCCTCTGTGGAGCCTTGATCCTTAAGCAATATCTTAAAAAAAATAAACAAAGACCCAGGTTGTATCTGGAAAAGATTACATTTCTTTGAGTCAAATAGAAAGTTCATCCAACTTTTCTTAAACACATTAGATGAGATGCTATCCTACAGATTTTTATTGGTTTCAGCTTGCATTCAACTCACGCTGTTCACAGCCTTTTGATATATACCGCAGTCCTAACGCTACCAATGAACAACACTTAAAATATGATCCTCTTCTTGTGTTTTGTGGTATGAAAATAGAGCTCTCAACTTCTCCAGTCTCCAGGAAGGCAAGTAAATAAACAGTCTGTATGTGACTGTGTGAAGTTTTGCAAAGGTGTTGCCTTCCTTTAAACACCACACGCTGGGGAGGGAGAAAAAACCCAAACCTTTTCCTGGGCATTAAATTGAAATGTGGCCACACAGCACAATGGTGTATGTGACTTCTCCTGAACTCGTGATGCTGTCTTGGCTGGTGGGTTTTGAAATTAATTCCTCCCTCCCCTCATTCGCCATCCAGGAGACTGTTTGCTTTTGTGATGTAATCAAGCTAGCAAAGTCTTCCTCAAAATCCACTTTTGTTCTCATGGTATTCAGAGTACAAGCAGTGAGTACAGTTAAGACCCAGTCGGTCATCAAAAGGTCTCCAGCTCAACCTTGTTGCTTGATTAGTGCCTCATACACAAAGCTATTTAATATCAGAAATAACTTTAAACCTCCTACTAGTGATGGGCTTAATAACATTAATATTTGCCTCACAGGCAAATTTCCAGAAGTATAAGGAACAAAGCTTTTTTCTACACTCACATAGCAAAAACAAAATGAGAAACAGAGCTCAGACAACAACTCAGCTTTAAAATGGTACTTGTAAATTTGTTTCTGTGTTCCCTAAACACTTCTTTAACTTTGTTTGCCAAGGTGTAAGCAGTGCATAAAACCATTTACAGCATGGATTCTGTGCTTGAGTGTTTGTTCCTTGTGCGAAAGTACAAACCATAGTCACAAAAACATGAGAGAGGAACTGGGACCAAACACTCCAATATGCACTTTCTGGAAATATATCTCTGCCCTGCATTTATTGTGTCCTCTCTCCCTAGGAGAAAAAGCTGTATTTTTAGTGTTCTACAGCTTTGTTAATGGATCAGCTGAAATTTTCCTTCTTTGTTGGTTCAATTTCTAGTTACCTGGAGTCTGTTTCCTGTTTAAAAAACAGATTGATGAAATATTTTAAGTGCTATCTATGCTTAAAAGACAGATTGTTTTAATTTTCATTCTATACTCTCTGTATACAATTTACAATACTATTGAAAATCACTGATTTAGGAAGGCTTTGAGGAACTGAACTTGAAAATTTTAATGGATTCCATATACAACACATTTGTCCAACTTGGTGATTAATCACAGATTTAAGTCTGCAATTAGATGGTGAGTAGCTCTGTGGATTCTGCTTTACTCTAGGATGATGCTGACACTGGGTGTGATTGAGGCTGCTGCTGTCTGGAGCAATGAGGAGAGCAGAAATTGTACTAGGACATCCCCATGGAGACACCTGAAGGCATGTTGTAGTCTGATAACTTCCAAGCCATACCTTACCCTGTTGTGAATTGCTGTGGGTTTGGCCCATAAACTTAAATGAATCCCACTTAGAACTGCTAAAGCACTGAAACACTATTGAAAAGTTCTGGCACATTGGCCTGAGTTGTGGAAACCAATGCAGTGATGTCAGTTGGAGTTCTGCCACTGTTTTTACTGTGGCCAAAATTTAATTTCAGCTGTGTTACAGGTCAGAGCAGAGCCTGTTTGCAAAGTTGATTCAAAATCTGCTTCCCTGCCATCCCTCTTGCTATTCCAGGCTCAAATTAGTTCTAAACTTAGAATTCACACAGTTAAATGAACACTAAAGTAATAATAAATGATATTTTGTAAAGATAAACCAAAGTGAAGGTTGATCTTGTGATAAAGGCACTAATTTGGGATTTTAAAGATCCCAGTTTAATTCCCAATATGGACACAAATCTTTTGTATAAATTTGGAAGGTCACTTACTCTCTCTTGGCCTCAGTTTCTTAATTATAAAATGAGACTGAGTTAAACTCTCTTCTTTGTTATACAGTGAGCTTTTCAGAGCATGACTGTGAATACGAAGTTTATGTGAAACGTAAGAAGAGAGATACGTCAGGGTTATGGGGTTTTTTTAGGCCATTATCATAAGGAAACAGTAATAGTAGCAAAATGTCTGGTCATCTGGACAATCAGGTCTTACCATGTCTCTTTTCAGTGTTTACACTAACAATTAAAATCTTTGAAGTTACTTAGCCACATTAGTATCTCATGTAGAGTCATGGTTTAACCAGAACTGGCTATTGAGTACCAGGCAGCCACTCACTCTCCACCAATGGGATGGGGGAGAAAAGGAGGAAAGTAAAAGCGAGAAAATTCATGGGTTGGGGTAAGGAGACTTTGAGATTAAGACAGTCTGATGGATAAAGCAAAAGCTGTGCACACAAGCCAAGTGGAATAAGGGATCCTTTCACTACTTCCCAGGGCAGGCAGGTGTTCAGGCATCCCCAGGAAAGCAGCGCCGTATCTCATGTAACAGGTACTGGGTCAGACAAATGCCATCACTCTGAATGTCCCTGCTCCTCCTTCTGCCAGCTCTAATACAGAACATGACACCATACAGCTCAGAATATCCCTTTGGTCATTTGGGGTCTGCTGTCCTGGCTCTGTCCCTTCCCAGTTTATTGTGTGCCCCCAGCCTCCTCACGGGCAGGGCAGGATTAGAAGCAGAAAAGACCTTGATGCTATGAAAGGGCCACTCAGAAATAACAGATTTTATATATTGTCAACACTGTTTTCAGCAGAAATCTAAGACATAGTCCATACTATCTACTATAAAAAAAAAAAATTACCACAGCCCAGAGAAAACCACTCCATGTAGGGTTTGTGTGGCAAGGTTTTGGTAGTGGGGGGGCTCTAGGAGGTGGCTTTTGTGAGAAGCTGCCAGAAGCTTCCCCTGTGTCCTACAGAGCCAGCACCATCCTGCTCCAAGGTGGACCCACCACTGGCCAGGGCTGAACCCACCAGAGATGGTGAATAACAAAGGGGAAAAACCCTACTGCACACCAGCAGCTGGAGAGAGGAGTGAAAATACATGAGAGAAACAGCCCTGCCAATATACAGCAGGCCAGTGCAGAAGCAGGGGCAGGAGGTGCTCCAGGTGCCAGAGCAGAGATTCCCCTGCAGCCCCTGGAGGTCTGCAGGGGTGCAGAGATCCACCTGCAGCTTGGGGAGGATTCCATGTCAGAGCAGCGGAAGAGCATGAGGAGTTCTTCTCCTGCAGAGGAAGGAGTGGCAGAGATAATGTGTGAACTGACCAAAACCGCCATTCTCCATCCCCCTGTGCCTCTGGTGGGGAGGAAGTAGAGAAATCAGCAGTGAAATTAAGCCTGGAATGAAGGGAGGGGTGAGTGGGATATGTTTTTAGGATTTGGCTTTATTTCTTATTACCCTTCTCTGATTTGATTGGGAGTAAATGAAATTAATTTTTTCTCCAAGTTGAGTCTGTTTTTCCTGTGACAGTAACTGGTGACTGAACTCTCCCTGTCCTTATCTTGACCCATGAGTCTCTTGTTTTATTTTCTTTGGCCTATTCATTTGAGGAGGAGAGTGGTAGAGTGGCTTTGGTGAGTACCTGACATCCAACCAGGGTCAACCCACCATGACACGTTTCTTAGCTTAGAATAAAAAGTGCAGTATTATATAATAAAAACCACTACTCTATTGTAAAGATGTATTATGGGACATTAGATAAATGGAAAAAACTGTATCAAGAAGGAAATGTCAGAAGTCTCTGCTAAAAGTACACAAGTTCTACCAAATAAAAGTGCTATAAGTGCTTCCAGGGAGCTTGGAAAAGAATGACAATGTGAAAATGATATGCTTACTGTATGTCAGATTAAACTGAGACAACTCTCTTTTTCAGGTCACATGAATCAAAGGGATGAAACAGACAAATGGATTAAGGCTGACACACAAAATGGCAAAGTGTGTCTTAAAAGCCAAAGCTGGATCCAGTCTGTCAAGCTGAAGAGTTCTTAAAGGTGAAATAAGCCAAAGAGATTAAATCAAGAATCTACAAAGGAACATTTCTGTAAAATTATGAAACTTTTTGGATGGATATTCTTAATATAAAAGAGAAACTATTAAAATGAGAGCATTTTAACCCAAGATTTGCCTGTAACAGTGCTGGTGCTAAACAGTCTGGTTTACTTTTAGTGCCTTTTAGAAACGAGATGATCTTACATATTCAGAATTTATATAACTTGATCCACTTACCATACCAGTTTAAAAGCTGGTAGCTTTCAAACAAAAGTTTGGACTTCTCATTTAAAAATAATAAAAACAACCATTTTCAACACTTCCAAGATAACATACTTTGCAAGCTCTGTTATACTTTTAAATTAAATGTCTCAATACTGTGAGAATTCTGCTTGTTTATGTAAAATGCAGAGAATTTTCTTCAACCAAATTGTATCATGGATAGGAAAAAATCATTTTCAGTGTAGTTCTTATGTGGTCTTCTCATTGGTGTCTGAATCCTGAGCAGTTTCTGTCTGGGCTATGGGTACTCTCTGTGGAAAAAATACTTCTTTGAAATGGCAGAACTTGCTCCGTGTCATCCTGAACCTCTGGTTTGTGGATAGAAATAAGAACTCCAGCTGTGTCTACCACAGCTCATCTGCAAAGAAAAGCTTTTAAAATAAATAGAAGTGCAATGGATCTGGCTGATTTCAAGGAGGAACTCTTCTCCAACTAGACTTCAGGGGAGAGTCCACATGGGCATTCCCCTGAGGGAAAAGCTGCCATAGATAGGAAGTGTTGCCCCAGTAACTGAGAACTGGAATCTCTTTGCTACTTGTGCAGTGACTTAGAGCCACTTAGAGCCCTGTCCTGCAGAGCTGCCAGGTGGCTCCTGGGGACAGGAAGGCAGAGGAGGGAGGTGAGGGGAGCAGGTGGGCTCTGCACAAGGGCAGGACTGATTTTTGTGGAGGATTCTGTGTTACTGTAATACAAGCACACAGCAAAGTAAATGGAGCTTTTAAAAGCATTTCCATACCTCTCTATGGCACCTTATAAAAGCAGCAGTGAAATTTGTGTTTTAAGCTGAAATGTAAGAATCCCTGCCAGCTGAGGGGATGGTGAGGAGCAGCAGAGAATTCAGACTGTCAGTCAGGCTTTAAGTTTTGTATCAGTGTGTATGTACTTTAGGTTATAATGGTACATTATGAAATTAATTTCTCCTTTGCCACAGGATTCCCCAGGAGATATAATTGCCCCTGGCTAATGGATTTCAAGAGTCAAGGGCAGCATATCTACTGTAATTCAGGATGGTTCAAAACTCCACTTCCTGTTTACTGTTGTATGTACTGTTTGTTGGGATGAGATGGGCACTGATGCACATGACAAATTATATGTATTTTTAATATAAACACTAATATATAAAACATTTCTAATAGTATTACTAAAGGCATTACAATATTATTAGTTATTATTATACTCTTTAAAGTTACAAAATTAATAAATTATGGTTTTGGATATCCAGAAAAATATTTGAAGCTAATGTTTTCTATGCCCTGCTGCAGCCAAAGTGAAAAAAGCACCTCATGGAAACATAAAAACAGTGTAGTAGGTACTTCACAAGATCAAACCCATTTAATGGTCCCATTATTCACCTGAAATACAAAGCCTGTCAGCCTCTGAGGTTAAGGTTGTGTTTTTTGGGACTGCTGCCTCAGCAGTTTAAGGGAAAACATAGTAAGAAAGCATGTTATTTGTTCCATATTCAAAAGAAAGCAAACTCAGGCTTTGAATTCAATAATTTCCTAAATCTAGCAGTAATTAAGCATCAGGGTTGTTAGTTACTTGCTTAAAGAAGTTTAAATTAGCTAGCAGAAAAATTGTGCTACCACTAAAGCTACTGATTATATTCATTCCAAGGCAATACATGTTGAGACCAGCTAGAATGTTAATAAAAAGGTCAAGAATGAGTTGAAGGAGGACAAATCCTTGGGAGTTTCCCCCAAGGCATTGAACAATGTCTTGTTCTGCTATAATGAGATGAAACTATTTTTCTCTAGACAAGGGAAGATGAGTAGGTTGTCAGCAATTAGAATTTGAATGGCAAATCCCTTGTGTGCTCATATATCTTTTTTGTCCATTTGATGAGAAAACATTCTTGTAACTGGAGCGAATTTATACTTTAACACTTTTTTCATCTGTGCTCCCTTTAATTTGGTTCTCCTGCTCTCACAGCTGCCAGCTAGCCCACAGTCCAGACCTGCAGACATGAACTTCAGCTTGTTTAGAGAGTGGGACTCAGCCCAAGAGGCTTTTATGAGAATGAGGGCTCTGGGTGCACAAGTGACTGTTGAGCAGTGGAGAACTGTGCTTAAATGTATGGGTGTAGTTCTGTAGTAAAGAATCTGTAGTCACTGCCTACTCACTGCTCTCAATTCCTCAAGAAGGCTGTACTTGATGAGTACCAGCCACATCAAGTGTGAAGTTCTCTGGGGAGTCAGAGTGTTTATGTCCTGGAGAGGACCTTCATGGCAAACAGGAACCTCAAACAGATGCAAATTTATTCATTGCTTACTCTGCACGGGACTACAAAAACTTTCATTGCTGAAAGATGGAGACAACTTGAATCAACATCTGAGGGTCAGCAGTGCTGTCTGAGTGCAGCTGTCTTGCTTGAAGGCATTCATACTCCTGTGAGAAAGATTTGCTATGCTTCCTTACTAATGCAACAAATGGCCTTTTATTAAAGAGTGATTAGTTTTAAGAAAAAATAACACAGTGGTCTTTTCATGCTCTAGAGAAAAACCCTTGAACTGTAGAGATGTTGCGCAATTTCTTCGTTTTTCATTTTGAAGAATTTGTTTTTTCAGGCTCTGATCTGTGTTTTTTGCTGAAGGTGCTTATGTTACCATCTCAGGCATATCCAAGCCAAGAAGGAGGGTCAGCATTGTTATGTTCCTGTTTCTCCAGCTTGTCTGCAACAAGAGTTTAAAAATAATAATGACAAAATAAATTTTTCGGAGGCTTTTTTTACAAAGAACGCTAAAAGCAGTTTAATGAGGAAAAGTTCCTTGTTTTAAGTAAAACTTAAAAAAAACTTAGTATAATAAGGATGTTGTGGAAAGTAAACCAGAAGATAATTGGTTAGGTCATAGAGTCACAGAATGAATTAGGTTGGAAGCGGCCTCTGGAGAGTGTTTCAACCTGATGATGCTTTAAATGTATCCAGCTAGACCAGGTGAGTCTGAATATCTTTAGGGATGAAGGTTGCACTGTCTCTGGGAGCCTCTTCAAGAGTTTCAGCAGCTTCCTGGTTAAAAAAATTAAAGTTTCCTTGTAATCAGAATGTAATCAGAATTTTACATAGGCCACTTGTCCTATCAGTGCACCTTTGACAATGGTCTGGCTCTGTCTTCTCTTCTGTATGCTCTGATGAGAATTAGAGACAGCAATAAGGTCTCCTCCATCTTGAGCCTTCTCCTGGGACTTACCAAAGCAATTCTCTGAAGGTTCTTCACGTGTCACATGCTCCAGCACTTTAGTGATTTTGGTGGGCTTCATCCACACTCGCTCTAGTGTATCAGCATCTGCCTGAGCACAGACCAGAGTAGGTGTTGCCACTGGAATAATAACATTCTCTTTGGAAGAAAATGTAAAACCAAACAAGATAAATAAACCAGCTACATCCAAAGGTATTACAGCATCTCCAGGGTTTTCTCATAGCTCTGGAAGGCTACAGTAACTGTGCAGGTCCCTCTCTGTTTTTGTTTGAACCAGTGTCTGTGGCACCTCAATTCTACCGTTTCCTCATTCACCTTTTGCTTGCTTTTTGGTCAGCCTCTCTACTGTAGTTATTTTCTGTCACCCACCTTTTTTAACGTGTATTTTTGCAGAAATGGAATTGAGTACACAACAGACAGTGCTACTGGCACTGGCCCTGGACCCTCCCCAAGGCTGTTTTGCAGCTTCTGTGACAGCTGAACCAGAAGAGAGTTGTCTGTGATGCCCAAACCCACCCATGACCCCTCAGATCTCCCTCAACATTTTGTGGCCACTGCCCTTTTGCAGCATTAGACTGAAATAAACTGGATTAAAATTTGAGAATATCAGGCCTCCTGAGTGAGACACTCTAAAAAGAAGAAGAGCAACTCTCCCTTCTTTTTCGGCAGTGTGAATCCAGCAATTTTCGTTACCTTCCCAAGCTGAAGAAACTGAAGCCACCTCTTTCAGTCATGTGAATGTCTCTTTCTTTCCATGCCTTGTGTCACCTGGCTGCCAGCCCTGTCCCACTGAGCAGAGCACCCTCCTGCCTGGCCTCCCCCTCTGCCAGCTCTGTGCTCCAGAAACCCCCAGTGCTGAGAAAATCCAGTGCTCCTGGGGAGGAGCCAACTCTGCATCTCCCATCCTCTCCAGGAGATTCAACCTGATCTGGTGTGTCACAGCCACAGCAAGGCAGTCTTTCTCCCTGCTGGCCAACTCCTAAGCTCTGGAAAAATAAAATATACAGCATCCAGACAATACTAGAAAAAAATCCAAATTGAAGTGCTCTGTTATCTGGCAGTAATGGTACTACTGTATTTTTTGTGTTTGTTTCCCAAAGTAGAAATGCTGGAGATGGTTACAAGAGGCAGATGTGTCCAGCTGTAATGCTTGCACCACTACAGCAGGAAAGGGGAAGTGGGCAGGAGTGGAAAAGGGACAGAATTAGTGAAGCAAGAAGGGCTTGTTTTCAACGACTGCAGGATATTTTTTTTATAAAAAGTCCAACACTGACACACTCTATGAACCACATGAACACAAGGCTGCATCTGTTTTTATATTAGGGAGGCCTGTGCCATTGAGGAATGTGTGCACAATTTATATGAGCTATAAGCTCTGACCTATAAAAAATCAACTCATCCAAGTCCAAATTCCTGTTTTTCATGGAAACTGCGATGTATAGTGGCTGTCTGAAGCATGTATAAGGGGAGCTGTTACAATTTTTTTGGAAACTTACGATGTCCCATGCCTGGAGCTACAGTTGAGTGGTTTGCCAGAAACAGCCATTCATTAATCATCAACACATGGTAAAAAGATTGTTTATTTAAGATATACTGTACTATGACAGAGCCTGTTTATTTTATTTATTTATTGGTTTATTTATTTACTGTCTTAAATGAGCACATTGATGAATAGAAGTATTTCAGCCAATAATTACAGTTATCTTTGGCAAAACAACTATCTCTTGGTATAAGTCAGACAAAAGTACTGGCCCAAACACAGGGCTTGAGCAGCACTGGAATACCTAATTGAATCCTTACCCAAAGTTTGAATCCATTTTACTGAGAGGGGGTAACTGGGAAATACAGTTCTGCAACATGGTCTGAATCCTGAGCCATTATAAAATTCAGCAGGTTTCCAGAATCACAAAATGTGTGTAGTTGGAAGGGATCCATCAGGATCATCAAGTCCCAGCCCTGCACAGCACCATCCCCAGGAGTCACACCCTGTGCCTGAGAGCAGTGTCCAAACACTTCTTGAACTCCATCAGGCTGGTGCTGTGACCACTGCCCTGCGGACCCTGTTCCTGTTTGACTCAGTCCATCATAATAAAAGCAGAGGTTTTGAAAAAAGCTTTTTGAGTTGAGGTCACAGAAACCAATCAAACCCATCAACAGTAAAAAAAGTAATGGAAAACAAAAGCTCAAACATGGGAGAAATGTTTATAGTGCAAGTACAGGAGAAATTAATCAAGTGGAGGCAGGGAGCTGATGGGAAAAGCAGGAAGCATCCTGCAGGCATGCTCCAGGTTACAAAATGTGGTAAGACTACATAGGCTCTAAGTATTCTGAGGTCCAGGTCAGCTGCAGTAGCTTTGTCATTTTATGGTATCCAGTTCATGTGCACTCAGTGGCTGAAACATGGCATTCCAGAAGCCTCTGTGTCACTTCCAAAGGAGATTTACCAGCAGTGGGGTAACAGTAGTGTATTTGTGTTGCTTATTAAACAGAAGAATCAGGAGTAATTGTTGTTGGTCTTTTACCAAATCACGTGTAGGAGGTCTTCATTTCTGATTCCATGTTTGTTGGATCTTTCCTGCCTTGAGACCTGAATATTTGGATAATACCTAAGAAATTCTACTTTTTCAGGAAAAAAAGAGTTCTTGCAATCTCCTTTCTAACCAACAGCAGCCATCAGAAAACACAACAACAAAACCAAACAAAAATGAAAGTCTTCTCCAAAAGTCAAATGTATTGTGACTATTAAGACCTAATGTAATTTTTTTGTTTAAAAGGCAAACATTGTAAGAGGAATTATTGATGAGTTACTTGTTAATAGTGTAGTCGTGAATTTAGGAGAAATGTAACCAGTTTTATGTTAGTGCAGACAGGAAAGAAGGAAACAATTTTGTTCTGAAGATCTTTTTGGGGAACCATACTGTTACAGATGAGATGTAGTTTGGGGAAAGCACAAGACTAGCTGGCTCCTCTGTCAATGACACATTTCCTTTCTGATTTTGCATCTAGAAATCTAAACACATAATGTTTTACAGGGAACAGAAGCATTTCTCTAAAGATGCTGGTGTGTTATTTCCTGTAGGAGTAGTCTTAAGCAAATCAAACTGACACAACCTTTTCCTACATTTTAGAAAGCAGTGAGTTAGGTTTCTTTTCCTCTGGCAGAAGAAATCACTTGTACCAGTACTATGTACTTCCACATTAGATTATCCATGATTCTTTCTGCCATTTAGAAAATAGATTAACTGAAAGGTCATTAGCCTCTGGATACAGAAATATGCAGCAAGATACCAGGCCACAGACCTTTTTTTACTTCTAACATTTATTAAACCTGGAAGCAGGGCAGTATGTTGGCAAATATAATCTCAAAATCTACCTGATACTGGAAAGAATGAACAATTGAAAGCCCATAACTCTTTCCTATGAAGCTGCATTGGATGGAAACTTTGTGGCTCTACATGTTTTCTATTTTAATCTATCAAAACAGTAAAAAAAGAAGAAGAAGAAAAAGAAAAATAATGTGGAACAATACAAGAGATATGACTCAATACTTGCAAGGTTTAGTCTATTAAGAAATGTCTGCTAGGTCTGGTTAGTGTTTAACAATAAAAAATGGGGAATTCCTTTGGAACAATAAAGTAGTATTTTATGCCATAGATATTTTAGGGCAACTTTAAATGAAAACCACATTTCTTTTATTGCTCATTTAGAACCTAAGATGCTAGCATATTTAATTCACCAGATGAATGTGATTTTACATAGGTGACCTCTTCCATCTTAAACAAGGAATGAAATGTCTCTGCAATGTAGGTTTCACCCCTGCAGAACACAAATTACACCTGAAACCAGTCTTTATCTTCTGTGAAAATCTAGGAACCTGAATATGGTTTAAAGAGTCTGAAAACTGAGAATGAGGGCCCATTTTTTGTTTTTCTGACAATCTGTTGCTTGTCATTCATTACTAAAACCACACAGGTTGTGAAACACTTTGTTTTATAGAAATCTGTGACAGCGACAATACTGCCATTGCTTTTGATGTTGTTGAAAAGCTACTGCAAGATAACTAACTCTAGAATCATGCCATATTTTACTGTGTTTTTCATGTAGGTATTGGCAGAAAATAACTTTTTTATCATCTTTGCCATATTGGCCTTGAACTGCAATTTAACAAAAAAAGATTTTCCTAAACTGGGAAACATGCAGGATGTGGAACATATCTGAGTCTATCTGTGAACTCCTTTTTATCTTCTGAATATCATTCCATCTGGATGCAGCCAGAATATTCTGTGGCCTGGCAGAGTCTAAGGTGGGGTGTCTTTGGACCTGTTGGAAGGAACAAGCAAAAAATGTTTGGGACTGCATTATTCTGCATAATCAATCCACCTAATAGGCATTGTCCCAGACTCAGATGGTTCAGGATAAGAGTTTCCTATCACTGAATATATGGTGTGAAGGGTTAGAGACTGAGGCTGGCAAGGAAAAGAACCATCCACTGCCCAGAAAATGAGACTCAAGAAAATAAAATTGGCGAAGTTTACATAGTTCTAAACATCACAAAAAGGGCAAAGATAACACTGGGTGGAGATGTGTGTCTCATGGTTGCTTTTTTGTTTTGCAAAGATGTGTAACTCTCCAGGGTTATCTTTAGAGTAAAAATAACTGGTTGGGAAATTCCTTGGCTGAGTTAGAAGAGTTTAATCAAGACCTTTGGAGAACCCATTGCACGTGGGACTCTGAGGCAGAGGCATAATCCTGGGTCATCCCAGGCCACAATAATGCAAATGGGTTTCTGAGAAGTCCTGTCAGCTCCTTGATGGTGGTTAACCCAACACAATTGGAATTTGCACAAATTTCTGTTCCCATTACATCTCTCTTCTACAGGAATATGGATCAGGAAGCAGAATCAGAAAGGGCTGACACACTGTTGCTGCTCTAAACAGAGATATGAAGTCACAGAATTAACAAATCAACAACAGTAATTTGAGGATAAAAGAAAATCCCTTGAGACTTAATATGAGGAAAACTGGCAGAAAATTATGAAGAGGTAAAATGAATCTGACAATTTAATTTTTCAATTAATACTGTTGGATACCAATCCTTCACAGCACCTTCTGTATCTAACAAGTGTTTAATTAGAAGTAGAGGTTTCAAGAAGGAAGTTCTGAGATGACATTGAGAAAACTGTGTCTGAGAGAAGTGAAGAAAAGATGATCAATGACAGCAGAATTGTTTGTGGAAAGACAGGGAAATAGTAGAGGAGGGTTTGGAACGTGTGAAGCATATTGGAAGTACCTTTTGCATTATTAAGCATATGTGTTGGTCCTACGGTCTCTAGAGCAACTATTAAACCCTGGAATGGTTTAGCAAGAAGTACAGTACTAACACAGGACCAGTTAGAGCTCTCCTAGTATAGGCTGTCTGTATTGGATGGTATTATATATTTCTTACTCTCATAAAGTTTTATTACGTTATATACACAGACATATCAACCATGTCTAAACTTCAGTTCCTTTCCAGTTTCAGGCCCTGTGGCATGTCTGGACACTGTGCTGTTCTAGGTGCACAGGGCCAGGTCTGTCATACTCTTAATCCCCATGGAAGGGTGGTGGACATTGAATCCACATCTTTTGAGACTCACAGGTGAAAACTCAACTCTCAACTCAGTTCTCCCAGTTTTTTTAAGAAGGGTAAGAAGGAAGGCTCTGGCAATTACAGGCCCTCCAGCCTCACTTCAGTGCCTGGTAAAATTATAGAGAAGGTTATTCTGAGAGTAATTGAAAAACATTTTAGAGACAATGCAGTCACTGAGCACAGCCAGCATAGGTTCACAAGGGGGAAGTCCTGCTTAACCAACTTTATTTCCTTTTGTGACAAGGTCATCCACCTAGCTGACCAAAGGAGGCCAGTAGATGTGGTGGATTTGGATTTTAGCAGAGCTTTTGATACTGTCTCCAAAAGTATCCTGGATAAACTGTCTAGCACTCAGCTGAGCAAGTGCATAATACACTGGGTGAGCAACTGGTTCACAGGTTGGGCTCAAAGGGTTACAGTAAATGAGATTATATCAGGTTAGTGGCCAGACACCAGTGCACAATTTGTACTGTTTTTATGAATGATCTGGATGCAGGAATTAAATGTAAAGTGTGCCAATGATACTAAACAAGACTCCCTGTGGGGTAGAAAGGAGCTGCAGAGAGATCAGGATAGACTGAGAAGACCTGAGCAATTGCCATCTGCATGAAAATGAACATGAGCAAATACTCAATTCTCCACCTGGGATGGGGTAAACCTGGTTATACATATGCATTGGATGATGAAAGGCTGGAGCAAAAGCCCTGCAGAAAGGGACCCGTGGGTCCTGGTCAGTGGCAAGTTGAATGTGAGTCAGCAGTGCCCTGGCAGCCAGGAGGGCCAGGTGTGTCCTGGAGCATCAGGCACAGCATGGCCAGCCAGGCAAGGGAGGGGATTGTCCCCTCTGCTCTGCACTGGGGTGGCCTCATCTCGAGTGCTGGGGGCAGTTCTGGGCACTACAATGTAAGAAAGACATTAAACTATTAGAGAACATCCAGAAAAAGGTGACCAAGATGGTGAAATAACTTGAGCACAAGAATTACAGGGAGTGGTTTATGTCACTTGGAGAAGGGAAGGCTAAGGGGGATAAGTGCTGGCCAGTGATAAGGCACAAGCTGTGTCAGAGGAAGTTAAGACTGAACGTTAAGAAAAGGTTCTTTGCTGGGAGGTTGGTCAGCAAAAACCAACCTGGGAAGGTGGCCACAGCACCATAGCTTGGCTGGCTCACTGTAACCATGCTGCATTTTGAGCACAGATACAGATCTACTGCCATGTGGTGACATTCAGTCACACTGTGTGATGGCTGAGAGCGTTAAACCAGCCTGGTTTTCTCGTTCTTGTTCCCATGTATCCTTGAGGTAGTGTCCTTTGTCTCCAGAAACTTCCCTAAGAGGACATTGTCTGGCATAAAGAGAGACAGAATCTGTATTTCTCTTCACTTCTGGCTGACACTAGAATATGTAAATAACCGTGACAGACCACAGGAATCCTAAGGCACCAGATACCTGGCATGGCACCATGATGCCAGTGAAGAAAAGAACCTCATGTTGTGGGGTTTACAAACACTTCTGAATTAAGATTAGGAAATATTTTCTTGGTAACTTTTCTATAGTACAGTGTCGTGAGAATCTGGAGTTGCTCACAGCCTTTCCAAAGATATTTCAGGTATTGTCAGTGAGATGAAGACAACCTGAGATGTCTGAGAAGGGGAGATAATGGCAGGCTGCAGCCAAATATTGGATATATGTATCAATCATCTCTAAATGAAGCAATAAGACATGCAGAAGTTAGAAGATTATTGAACAGATGAAAAAACCGCACACAGAGCACAACTTTACTGTCGGATTGGTGGGAAAACTGTATTTTAAAATTGAAGTAAGGTTTCAGGCGCAGCAGATGTCTGAATCTCTGCAAGAGGCTTCACAGGAATTGTCACTTTCTAAGATTAGATATTAGTTAACTGTGATTCCAATCTAGTTTTAAATATTGTGGGGATTTTCAGCTACTGAGAATGGTTTAACTTTCCCACCCATATATGTGCATGCAGCACATAGAAGCCTTTGGTGTTCGTGCTATTGCATTGCTCTCCCTAAATTATTAGGACTCACTTGTCTCACTTTTTAAAGTGATACAATCACTTGTATCAGTTCTCTGTTACAAAGGAGCGTCTCACACCAAGACTTTTGAATGTGTGGTTGGTTTATTTAGCTCTGAGGCACAGCTGCTTAGTTTTCACCTCACAAGTCCATTTTTCCAGGAACTGATACTCATTGCCATTAATGCTGGAAGTTGCATTTGAGAAAAACATGACACACAGAGTCTTCAAGGAACATTAGCAGCCATACAAGCTACTAATTGCTCCACTAACCTCAACAGGAACAGTCAAGAACACATTATGCACATGCTTTAATTACCTTGTTCATTCAGGACCAAAAATCAAGAGGGAACATAGTAAACACCTGGTAAAGACATTTGATTAAAAGCACTGGAGCAGGGTGGTAGAAAGAGAGATGAAGATTTCACTTGTACTAGACAGCCAATCTCCTGAGAATCTGCAAGGGACAAGGAGGCAAGATAAAGCTGGGGCCTGGGGATGTGGAACAAAAAGTTAGCACCCTGTCTCATGATAGTCCTCCTGGTATATAGAGGAATGTATATGTGCTTGGCTTATTCCAGATCTATTTATATGCTCAGCATTAAGATCTGCAATAGATTAATAAATAGATTAAAATGTGATTAAGTAGATTAATATTCTTATTAAAAAATAGAAGTTGCTGACTCTGAAGTCAGTTACTGGCATCAGATGCATTTAGAAAAATCTACATTTGTCATACATTGGATCCTATTGCCTTTAGAGGACTGAATGACAGAATTCACTGTTCATTCTATTGTATCATCAGAACTTAGCTATTTAAAAGGCTAATTCGTTTAACCAGAGATTTATTTTCAGTTCTTGCTGTATTTTTTCATGTGTAGAATACTTCCCACAGCAACTTCATTTTTTCCTGTGAAATAAGAATTACCCTTGAATCAGGCCCATTCCCTGAATAAGGCTCAGAACAGAGCTGCTGAATATTGTATACAATCACCATTTGCAAAATGACTTGTACCTGTCCTAGGTATACAGAGATGTGACGTGGAGACTCACAGCACCTCCACTGAAGTCACTGGAGTTTGTTGAAAGACAATTGATTTGCCTCAGAATATAGGATTAAAGTGACAAACTCTTCTAATTTTAGGGTAACCTGCACAGCACATTCAAAATATTCTTAATGTAGGTCTATTTCTATATTGATTTAATAATTTAATATTATATATTAATGTTTCTATATTAATTGTTTTTCTTAAAAATAAGATACCTGATCTTGCAGGCTACATTCACATATATCCTTTGGAACTGGTTCATTCTGACTTCAATCTCCTGACCATTTTTAAGCAGTTTCTGAGTGGAAAATATTCCTTTACTTAGCAGCTGGATACCCTCAATTTACACTACAGACTGCCAAAGGATTTGTAAGACCCATTAGCTTTAACATCCACAGGTGTATCCATCTCATTTTATGGAGCTGCAAGCTGGGTTCAAGTCAAACAAAGACTTGTAAACTTATGGGTAGGTTTATGTGGAAGAGTCTCAATGTTCTTTTCTGAAAATAGGGTATTAGCACTTAACAGATTGGCTTTATAACTGTTTAAAGAAAAGATACCATCTAGGAACAAAGTGTTTGAAGGGGATTACTAGGTCACTGAGTTGACTCATTTTTCCCATTTGCAGGAACTGCAAAATATGACCCAGTCCATTCCCTTACCAAGAGCCATTCTAACATTCTTTAACAGTTTGCCCCATCTCCCCCTTCCCAGAAAGCTGTTTCATAATTCACTGCTGTGAAAACCAAAAAATCTCCCAATTGCCAGCCTAAATGTATTTGCTGAGATTTTATGGTGTTTGTTTTGTTTTCCTGTGTTGGTGTGAAATGTGTCGGGCAAGCGTGGCAGACAGGACTGATTGCAGCGCTACGTAACTTCAACTACTTTGGGAAGACCTCTGCTCACAACTTCTGTCACTGTGGAAAAATAGCTGAAAATCTGTTTAAAATAGCTGAAAATCTATCTATCTACCCAAAGGATACAAGAGATTAAGACTCATATATATAATAACTAATGGTGTACAGTAGGTATCAGTAAGATATAAACCAAGGGCTAGTGTAAGATAGAGAGTGGCCTTCCAGACCTGAAACACAGCCAGTGAATTTTGGCCTAGAGGCTGAGAAACTTATGTACATTTGGGAGGCAAACAACTTGATCAGAGACTATCTGAATCTAGGGCTGGCTAATTAGTTGGCCAAATAATCTCAAATTAGTTATTCAGGAGGCTGTGTTCAGCCACTGCAGGGAATGAGGGGATGTGTGCAGGACTGGAAGAATAGTCAAGGGTTATGGAGATGGGTGTTGGTGAGGAGGAAGGCGGGGACAAGTGATGGCTGCAGGCTTATTGTGGAAGGAAACACAGGCATTTCAGTGGGGAAAAAAAAGAGGAAAGCTGGTTCAATGAGTGGCATAATTTTAAAGGATAGCTCAGATGAACATTTCCAAAAGTGGTGATAAACTTGTTCATTGCCATGTGATAGTGACAGAAGCAACATTATAACTTTTCCCATGAAATTTAAACAAAAATTTAAATCAGCATTTTTAAAATTGTGTTTGCATGCTGATTTTCAAAATGAAGCAAGCATTTTGTTTTGCTGTTAAAAAAAATTAAAACTGCATAAGTAATGAAATGCAAAAAAGCTAGAGCTATTAAGTCAGAAAGTACAGGGGAGGGATATAGGCTTTCATAAAACCAATAATTTCAAAAGGGAACACACATTCAGATACAGCAAAAGATAATTGAGATGCAAGGCTTTAGTCAAAAAGAAATTATACAGAAAATACAAGAAGCAAAAATGCTGTAATAGAAGTTCTTGGTAAAGAGGAACTAGGTTTCACTACAGATGAATCTTAATCAAAATAATTTAATTTCAATGCTGAGCGCTTCAGCTTTTAGGCATCTCTTCTATTTTAAAGAAACTTGAAACTTGCCCACTGCCTTGCCATGTAAAGACCCAGGTATTAAATACTAATGCCCCAGTCTATCCCTTACCTGGGTTCAGAAAAAGTATTGGGGAAAAAAAAAACAAAAAAAAAAAAGCATGAAAACATCAAGAATAATTAAAACAAAGCCACAATCCTTTCAAAGCACTCACAACACCAGAACTTGGGGGAGTATTTGCAGGAAGTGGTATAACTTCTCTCTTCACCCTTCTTTAAACATCAATCCCTGGAGAGAAAAACTTTTATCTGATACAGTGTGGACACCTTTACAGTGTAACTGCAACCAAGAAGAATGCCAAATACTCCCAAGAGCCAAGTCTCAAATCTTAAAACTCACAGAAAAGCAGCTGAATTATGCCAGCAGGTCAAATTTCGGGATGAAATAGTGATTCTTTGCAATAGCAATCCCAGAACTATCACCCTATTTCTTATTTCTTATTTCTTTGGGCAACCTGCTATGTTGACAGATGTCAGTCTGTGGCAGTGAAATGCCATTGCTTTCACAGCTTCATCTGTCAGCTGAGGGCAGTCAGAGACATGGCAGTGTTCCAGGTATTCTGTGCCCTTGCAGAACTCAGTTACAATATGTGTACATGTCCTTTGATCCACTTCAGACACTTCAGTTCTCTAGGTACTCCTCATTAGTAGTGAAGTCATTCTGCTGTTGACTGGGAATGTCACTAGAAAAAGAAGAGATGCATTAAGGGGCTATCTTTGAGTGCTTATGTATTATACTGTGGGTTCATTAGACTAACATTTATGTAAATTCCACTACATATATATTAAAACGTGGAATTTGGGTTCTTTAAACTGAGCACAACCCAGAAGGTAAAATGTCGTGCTTAGAGAATCAGGCCCCAAAGCATTCATTCTACTGCTCTCTGCAAATGCCCATTTTTGTGCATAATCACTTATTTTTCTTTCTCTTTTTTTCTCCTTTTCTTTTTCTTTCTCCTTTTCTTTCTTCTACTCTTTTTAACGAACAGAAAACTGTAGCTGTATAAATCCCATTATTTTTTTTGGAAGGGAATGGGTAAGAACCTCAGGACTGTCACTGAAGCATTCAGGGTTCTGATTTGCTCTGTGGAGTTCAGGCCAGTTAACTGTGATACTGGTTGACTACAATTGTTATCCTAGTTTTTAGAGTGAATAAACATTTGCAGATCCCACTGACTCCAATTCCAGCGCCTTTCTAACTCAAATACTAGCTTTTTCATATATTGTGTAAAGCAGATAGTCTTGGAAAATAATGATGGAACTCCTGTGAAAGGCCACATGGATTCTTAAAATACACAATACACTTTTTTCCTTCGCACTCTGAAAATTTTTTTTGCCTTTCAGCCTGAATCTTTCTCAAGCCTGAAAACCATCACTTCTAGGCCTAGACCTTCTCTGGAAATCTCTTGAAAAGAGATGCCTAAAATCACATTTCTTCACAAAAAGCTCCATGACATGAGGATCACAGCACGACCTGCAGCTCTAACAGAGGTTTAGCTTCAGTCAGAATCTCTGCTCTTCTGTCATGTCCAGCCTAAAGCTGTGGTGAGACGCCTTTAATGTGTCACTGAGCTTCCAGGCCTGCTAATCTTGGCCTAAGGCCAGAGTAATTTGTCATTTACTGGAACAGCAATTCTACCCCTACAGGGAAAACAAGGAAGCAGACATAGTAGAGTGAATAAAAACCACTGGTTGTGTGAAGCTTTTCAAAGCTTTCAAGAATTAGTCCTGAGTTAAAAAGACTAAACACCACATGGATAAATAAAATGTGTACACACAGAGAGACAGACACAAAATTGCATGTATTTATTATGCACAAATGTTATATATTTATTATTCTGAGAAAATTACCTCTGCAGTAATCAGACTATTGCCATTAACACACAGCTACTTTTTTCTTATGTTAAATAGGACCTTGCACAATAACACAGGGTTGATCACAAGAAAATAATATTTTTGTTGTGACAAAAGATTATGTATTTCTGTGTGATTTTCTTAAGTCTTACCTAAATAGATGCAAAGAAATGTATCAGATCTTAAATTTGTTTCATAGACTGTACTTTTAAGATTTTTGTCTGTATTTTCATTCTGGTTTCATTTTCTTTTTGTCTATTGGTACAGCTGTATCAAGAGAGTTCTTCTTGGGTTCTGGGTCCTTGTTTTATTTTACAAAATATTAGAGTGTCAGTGTTTGAACCTAGGATTGGTTTAAGTGGAAAATTCAGAATTTATATTATTTGGCTTCTCTAACCTTCGTATTTCAATCTTGGATTTATGGGCTGTTTTTCACCTGTAATACAGAAACATTCTACACCCAGCAACTAAATGTTTTTCAACCATGTGCAAGCAAAACTGCACTCCTTTCAGAATTAGGCTTCAGATGTGATGACTTAATCACTACATTCTCAGCTAGGGTATGTAACACAAGCTGAAGCCAAGATTTCAATGCCTGTTAGATATGTTTATCTTGTTTTTACTAGCATAGCTTGTCTACATACTTATTTAAAATATTCTTGAAAGTTAGGTTCTGAATTTACTCTTAAGTCTACCCCTACATGGTTTTGCAAATAGCACTCAAATTATATTTGCAATCAAAAGAGATGGAGCTTTGTTTGCTGTCTTCATCTCTCTATCCTTGGTTCTATACCTATAGAGAAAATAACAGAAGAGATTGTGAAACTAAATTATGTTTGCAAGACATTTAGACACTACAAAAAATCAAATGCCATATGAAGAAAATGTAATTTTCTAACTTAATTGCACAATTTTAGTTCTGTATAAATAAGGCCTGAGGACACAAACAGACATCAATGAAGAGGTCAAATACTAAATTGCTGTTCTAAGTGAGCATTGTCTGAGTTATGAATGAACAAGGATCCTATTTTCAAAATATGGGATCTCATAAGTGTTTCCATACTGTTATAATGCCTGGGAAAAGACAGTGTGATTACAAAGGGATTACTCTCTGCAAATTTTCCACAAAATCTTATCCTTAGATTCAATTTACAAAAAAAGGATTTGTCATTTTGTTTTGAGTTACTCTGTATCTCTTCTTCTTTCTCCTGCCTCCCCTAGATCCATCAAAACAGGGCTACTGCAACTCCTACATGTGTTCCCTGTTCTGCTTTCTTCCTCAAAAAGTTCGAATTCATTTGGCAGGCAAGGAAAGCAGAAACACTTCTTTTTAATAGTCTTTTTTTAAACTTACTCTGTGTAATGAGACACCTGAAATAGCTCCTTAGCCATGAGCATGGCACAGCACAGAAGTGAATGTTCTCCTCTGAGAGCAGCAGCCCTGGCACCACATGACTTTCCATGAGGTACACAAGATGTACATACTTGGTCATTATTAAAAACATGGAACTTTACAGAGAACATTCATGAAAGACAAGTCAGAACTATTCCTAGAGAAGCAAATAGCCTGACGTGTATGTTGGGCAACAAGATTCAATCCAGATGCAGCTCTTATGGTACAACAACTGACTCATTTTTACAATATATGGCTATAAAATGATGGATGTTGAAGATTTATAATGGAAAAAATGTAGAAGCTGAAGACTGGGGTTATGTGATGCCATTGGCTGTACCTGCAGCCTTATGATTTGCAACTGTTTATGGGCTTGAAATTGATACCATTAAAAATAGATGATTTAAGCTTTTCTGTTACATATAGTTAGGAATGATTCTCACTTACAAAAAAAAGAAGTGCTCTTATTTGTATGTCAGTTCCTAACAAGATGGATGGCTCTTTCTACTACTGTATAGTTACCTACTAGTGCTTATTTCTCATACTGTTTTGAAATACAAAGTAAAATAAAAATACAAATAAATCTATGCAACCATATTGAGTTTGTCAAATCTCCATAAGGATTTTACTCAACTTCAAGCAACCTGTGATAAGGACAAGGAATTTCACAGTTAAACTATGTATTTTGGAAACAGTCATTTCCTCTTCATTCTCAATTTTCAAACTAAGTTGATTTCATGCCCACTAGATTCTGCATGGAGGTAAACAGCAAAAACCTGCCCCCTATACACGCTTTTCAAGCCACAATTGAAAAGATCTCAGGCATATGGAGCTGTAGGAATGAAAGGGAGGAATTTTTGAGTAGAATGGTGTTATGAAGGATGAAGGATGACATGCAGAACAAAACAAGATCAGTTTTGGATATGGTTAATTTAAGGAACTAGAGGGGCTTCCAGGGAACACCAAGTAGTCCCTCTAGTTCATTAAATTGACCTATCTTTGCTTCCACCAGCAAAACACATTTACAGATCTCCTCCAAAATTTGGGATTGAAGAACTTTTCACAGTTTTTTTGGGAGGAGGGGAGGGGTTGGTTTGTTTGGGTTTTTTGTTGGAAGAACAAAATACTTCCTGAGACCAAATGTCTTAAAATTACTGCCTGACCATTAAGGGCTTTATGGCTACAGCTATGGCACAAGACAGCATTTGAAATGGTGCTGTCACACTCAAAAGTGTATGAACAGCCCCCATATTCAAAACATCAAGGAGATGAAAACTTTGGTAAATTCCCATTTCAGGACTGGAAAAGGATCTAAAGATGCTTGGTGATTTTTACTGCTTCTACCCCAGGAAACTGGGCAGTGTTGTGATCCTAAATGCTTTAATTTGAAGGAGAATTAAATGTTGATTTTGTAAAATTCATTTTAATAATCACAGCAGAATATCCCTGTTCTCCTAATCAATAAAGTAAACTTTGCTGGGAAAAAATGTTATCACTTTATTCCATGTGGTTAGTAAGTTATCAACAATTAGACAGTGAACAGCACTGCCTAATTGTAGGCAGAGAGGAAATATCATCCTGAAAAAAGAAGCACATGTAGATAGTGTCTGGAACCCAGATGTGGACAGTGTAATGATAATACTGGAAGAGTGTGGCTGGAGTTCAAATTTTGCAAATTCCTGAAATCTCACAAGCTGAATAGATAAAAAAAAGTGGAACAACGAAAGAGGTTTCCAATCCTGGCTGCTTTGAAAACACAAAAATTTGCATTTTTCTCAGCAGACGCAGTTATCTGGTGAAAGTGACTTTCAACAGCTTCATGAAAATCCACAGATTTCAAATTTTTGTTCACCAGAGTACTCTTATTCAAGACAATAAAATAGTTATGTGCTTAAACCTAAAATGGGTTGATGCCAGAACTTGAATTTCTTACAGCAGACTGATAGTCTGAGAGGTGTGATCTCAAGGACATAATTTATTCTTGCATTTTTCTTTACTTAAAAGTGACACCATTTTAATGCACTTCTAATGAAATACTCAAGACTATAAGAAAGATTTTTTGCTACAGGACAATTAATGTTGCTGTCACTTAAAAGTTAATTTATAATTATTTTATATTACTAAAATGACATATCAAAGAAAAACTGTTTTTTATAAATGAAAATCAGTATCTACATTGAGGTATTTTGTTAACAATTACAGATTTAAGAAAAAGAGTGAAGAGTTGAAAGACAAGGAATGTCATTGAGATTCATATAAAAAAGAATGTCATTACGACATTACATTAAAAAAAACCATGAAACTTTCATGTTTCTGAAAAGAAACCTCTTCAAACAATCTCTATACAGGAAGCTTAATCTATATGAAATTTTTAGCCACCTGAGGCTATGACGCATCAAATAACTCTTTATTATTTATATTCTCATGCTGAAAGTCTCTGCCTTTCTGCTGCAGACTGCAATGAATGTACTGTCTCTCACTAGCAATAACCATGTGCTAGGGTATTTCCAGCTTCTTCTGAGATTTCAGTTCACATATCTCTTTGCAACCTTCAAGGTCAGCGTCTGTAATGTATCTTTGTGTTCCAGAGATATACAGATGCTTCTTCCTGTTCATACTCCAAACCAAACAGATTGACTCCAAAGTGACTCCAGTCTTCGGACAGCTCTTAAGAGGTGTCTCCTACTGCCTATGACTGAGCCATTTACTATTAAATGACTCAGTTTATCCTCTAAAATGCTCAGATTTCTGCACAGATTAGCTACAGTCAGGCACCAGTGTCATGGATTGAACACCAGAAGAAAAGAATGCAGTTCCTACCATGCAGATTCATTTTGCCATTAAAAATATGTATGTGTCAGAACAACATTCAGATTTACATAGTAAAAACCTCCTGGAAAATGGGTAAGTTCTTATGCAAATGTAGCTGTACTGTTCCTGAGCTAATATAAAGGTGGGCCAGATCTGTTTTCAGGAACTGTAGGGACATCTTTTTCTTGCAGTGTAGAAATCCCCCTATATAATGCATGTCGTAAAATTTAATTTCTATACCTAACACCATTTGTGGTTAGACCAGATCATAGCTTACAAGCTATGATTGCCAATGTTTATTGAGACAGTCCAGTTGGCAGGAATTCCATTGTAACAAAATATCCTGTAAAAATATCAAGCACGATTTTCAACATTGCTGAGTACTTTTAATTGCAGCTGATTTGCATTGGGATTCCAGATGCTGGTATATCTAGCATTGATCATGGCTCTGTTTTAGTATTTCCTATTTTTATGCAGCATTAAGTTTCTAAGTCTCTAGATTAAATTATCTTTTCCCCCATTCTTCTAAGCAAACAGGAATTTGGAGCCCACTTCATTATACTTTAACTTTTTCTTTTCTCTGCCTTGGGAGTGCATGGGATTTGTCACATCCTTTCCTTTGGAAATCAAATGCAACTAATTCATTTGCAGTCTGTAGCTGATTATATCTATTAGACACAATTATATCTTTTTCTTAACTGTTACAAGGCTATTCCTCAGTGCTACTGGCCTAATTTTCTAACAAAAAGCGAAACCAGGCTGTGGATGCAAGTCACTGCAGATTCAGAATCCCACTAAGAGTTCTAAAAAATTCCTCTAGATTATTATGGAAAGTCAAAATGCCACCCTTGTTTGGGCAGGGTTTTTTTTCCCCCTATTTAGAAACTTATTATTAAAATATTAGTAAATATTTATGTTGCAGCCTGGCCTTCAGGACCAGTCAGGATCTGAAAATCATTAACACATAAGAAATTAAAATGGAGCTAAGTGTTTATACATTCATAAAATCTCCACTCTGGAGTACCTAGTGATTCAAACAGTAACTACATGCACAGCAGCAATTCAGCCAGAAGAGAGAATGGGGCCTTAGATAATTACAACAGAAAATTTCATGCATGACAGTCATGGCAGAAGAAAGTGGAAATGCAGAGAATATTTCTCTGTGTATTTTGTACATCTTTTTATCTTTGATTTCAGAAGCGTTTTAGAATTGTTCCCATTTATAAAGTATTGTACCTATTTTTTATGTTTCAGGCTATTTTTTTTTCTTTTTCATTATTACACTGCATATAAAACTCCCTCCTGATATTAAGCTTGCCTGAGTGTATGTCAGGGTATCTACTGTTTTTGTTGCTGAATGCTTTATGTAACTCAGGAGTCAACTCAGCTTATTTTATTTTACTTTGCTGTGGGTTTTTTTGTCTAAATCCTGCTTGACTGAAGACATTTTCTTCAAATGTCCTGACACTTTTATACATAATTACTTTTCTAATGTCCCAGGAATATGGGTGGTCCAGGCCATATGCATCAACAGCTTGTGTTGGAATGAGGGAAGTGGGGCAGCTGCAGGCTCTCAGACTCACCCCTGGAGCAAAGCTGCCAGAGCCTTGTCATGTGGACTTTGGGGAGAAATCAAGACATTTGAACAAACATATGGAGAGTGTGAGAATAAAATTTGTGACTAGAACTGCTTCTCTAACTCATGGAAGCAGTTCCAGTGAGTCTGCTTTCATAAGAGACACAGATTTTGGTCCTAAGTGCTAATGTTACCATCTCTGTAATAGAAGCTCAGACCCCTTGCATTTATTGTAAATAATTTTACAATGATGTCTGAAATTTTTGTAACATTATCTCTGCATTCATGGTCACATTCACCATACTCACAATTTAAAGCACTATAGTCCCTATTGCAAGGAGTTTAGAGGAACAAAACATGAGGCAAAACAAGGAGGGATGGAAGGATAGCTAGAAAAAAGGGAATTTTCTCAAAGATTTTAAACTTTTTTTTTTTTAAGAATTCAACATCTTTGCTCTGTCATTGCATTGTTGCTTTATTTTTTTTTAAAGAAATGTCTCGAAGTTGCAAATCTTTTCATTTCTAAGATTCTTTTAAGTTTTCTCTAATTTTAAGAAACTAATCTCCTGTACTTCAAGAATGACAAAACCAGATGTTCTTCTACTACAAAAAATATTATTGAGATTTAAAAAGCATCCATTTTGAATAAGGAAGGAAANTCAAAAAATATTACTGAGATTTAAAAAGCATGTTGCTTAAAAAAAATCCATTTTGAATAAGGAAGGAAATGTTTTCTGAAATGTAAAAGGATGAATGCTAAAATTACAGCGTGAAAAAATTAATATTTAAAATGTAATTGTATGGGGTTTTAATTTAATGTTATGTATTTTCTGAGAGTAAGAGTACTATAGTCAAAACCCTAATGAGAAAAGTACAGAAACTTCATTATGCCACTAATTCCTCATATGCTTGAAGTTCACTTCCTTTTCATTGCATATTTGGTTTTGTTAATGAATGGTCTTATTTAGCAAGACACTTAAGCACACATGCAACAAACATGACATGAATTAATTCCTTTTTCTAGCTAGGGTTCACAAGTTTCCCTAGGCATGTTTTTTTCATGCAAAATGAAAAACTTTCATTGAAATATCAAATTCGGAACGTAAACAGTGATTACTTTTATTCAATTTCCAATTTTCAGTTGAGAAGTAGGCTCAGGATAAGTAAAATAAACTTCTCCAAACAGACTTTTAACATCTGTGTTTGAAGAAGCAACAGAAGAGAAAGGCACCAACATTGAGGGGAAATCTGAGACAAAAATACATAAGAAAATATGGCTCTACTGTATTTTTTCTCCACTATGTTTCCCTTAAGTGTATGTCATCCTTATTGCGAGAAATTCTGCTCTGCTTTGAAGGGCAGAATGAATCTGCTGTCATTTGTAAAAACAGAAAGGAAAATTCTCTTTTGTAGTGCAAATCTAAGTTGCACCTTCTAAGTTTTAAACACTAAACAGCAGGACAGGAAAAGCAAGAGAGATCCACTGCACAGACTGCTGGAAAGCACATGAGCTTTACAAGTTTTCTTTAATTAACACACCATATGGGTGTTGATTACTGTACATGAAACACTGTCCTCTCTGTTGCATTGTTAAACCAATATTTAGAAAGCCTAAGTTGAAAGAGATTGTAGTATGACTTCCTCTATATGCTAATAAGATGTAAAATATAAAGTCAAAGCATACAAATAGTAGCTTGTTACAGAGCAGACTGATAGATTTCCTTTTATCAAGTAATGTTTTAAGATGAGGAAAAGTATTTAATATTTAATGTATTTGTTTTATATGCACATGAATTTCACATACTTAAATATAGCAAACAGCTAAAAGAACAGTTTTTTTCCCTAGTATAGCACTCAGAAATTACAAAAATTTAAATGGTCAATTTATCTGTCTTGTGGGAGAGAGAAAACTGCAAGCCTTAGCAACGCCATGTAAGCAAAAAAAGCTTGGCTTGTTGCCGAGGTCATGGGTTGTGCTATGTGAAAACTAGAGTAAGAAGAAACACAGCTTTTTAAAAGACTAGCTGTGGCAGGCAAAGAGAAAGAAAACATTTTTGTTGTACACATTGTGGGATTAAATTCAAGGCAGCATACATTTCATTCAGATATCATTTTGTGATATTTCAAATGAGCACATTAAGTGAAGTCTTCTTGGATTCCCTAAACCTTTTTATTTAGCTTCAGTTTTTTATTACTTTCTTGCTCTATAAAATATACTGGCATTATAATTTTCTTTTTCACATTTTAGTTTATTTTGCACAATCTTTGTGTTAGAGCCAAATAATGAGGTTCTTAGTCAGAATTGTGTTTGGTCAGTGACTGAATGAATGGTGTCTATGGAAAGTTTTCTTGACAAGGATTCTCTTAGATTTCTGTGTTCAGTGCAAAGGGTTTGTTCCAAAAGTAAAAGAAACAGCTTTCATAAGGCAGGACCTGCCAATGTTTAACCTGACTCCCCTCAGTGCTTTTTGTTTTGGCTTTCCAGTTTCAGCAGCTTGACATATTGAAGGTGCCTTGTCAGTAATTCTTTCATAGCAATTGTTTTCTAGACCACTGAAATTGTTTTCTAGACTGTCTAGACCAATTCTTTCACTGGCAATTTTTTTCTAATGGAGAACAGTGCCTCTGTTGGAGCTAACACTCAGCTCTCTTAGCTTAGCTCCTGAAGAACTTTGGACAAATGACTTACACTGACCACTCACACTATATCACTGACCCTAAAAGAGAAATGAAAGCAATATTTTATAATCACTACTTTTCCTAATCTGTACAAGTCAATACATCATTTGCATTCAGGAGCCAACATTGAAGATAAACAAAAATTAATGGTGGTATTTTAAAACTAGACCTTTAAACCCCCGAAAGTGTCAGAATAATTAATAGCTTAATTAGAAAGATGCTTTGGAATGGCTGAAAAACTGAGCTTTCTGGAAAAAACTCTGCTGGAGATAATGAGAATTTCCATTAGTTCCAGCACTCAGAAATGACTGCCACTCCAAAAGACAGAGCTTGGAAAACAAATCTAGAAAAAATCAGAATGTGTTTAAACATTTCAGAGTAATATTTGTGCTAATATATTTTTTAATTTAAGGAACTGAAATAATTTAAAGGAAAAATTATGTTCTAGCACAGCATCAGCAAAAATCATCAGCAGCATTTGTGTGCAGTAGCTGTTCTGTACCCTGCATGAAGGGTTAACCTGAGTCCTTCCTCAGTGTTTCACTTAATCAATTGCATATCTTGCACATGGCTAACTTATAACACACACTGAGGTTATACAAATGAAGCAGATAGAAAAGCTTTCAGCCAAGTTGAGAGATTTGGAGACCTGACTACAGCTTGGGTGTTTAAATACAGTTCAGATCTCTGGTATGTTTAACATTACTGTACAATTAATTTTTCAATGCATTCCCAGTATTTCTTTTGTGTTTCCTGATGAATAAAAATTTAATCCTAGAACTCTGTAGGACAGAATCATATTTTGGCTTGTACAGTTCACTGCAGCACAAAGAATCACTGCAAATCCCAAAGTCCCAGCACTACTAATAAACTGATAACCTGAACAGGGCCTCATTGTGTGACCACAAGCCACAGAAGAAGCTCGAATTCATAAAGTCACCCTCCAGTAATCCAACTGCTGTGGCAGTTTGGGTGTTATTTCACGGTGCAGTTGTTTTTCATGCAAGAGGACAGATACATTTAAGAAATGCAACTTCAGAATAACTAACTTTCATAAAGTCCATAAGGAATGCTGAGCCTGGCAACAAAGTCAACTGAATTTAAAAAGTAAATATTCTGTAATGACACTGAGCTTGAGGGCTGAAAGGGCCACATTATAATTTTTTAAATACTCAAGACATGAATACACAGATGATCAACTGTGTGACAACACAGGGCATACACTGCTTTATCATGCATGAGGACAAGAATGCCATCATTCCTAAACTGGAATAATGTGCCAGGGAGATGAGCCACTACGTTTCCTGTGTCCATTTTTAGACATGTTTTTACTCACATCTCTTAATACTAAAAATCGTGATCCATTAGTTTTCTTTCTTTATTTTTCCACATGTGGTAATTTCCTATAATTTAAGAATTCTGATTTGGTAGATTTGAAATCCCCATTCCCCTGTGCTGCTGAGGGGAGGAGGCGTAGGGTGAAGAATTCAAGGGTGAAGCTGAGCCCAGGAAGAAGGAAGGGCTGGGGTGAAGGTGTTTTAAGATGGGCTTTATTTCCCATTACACTGATTTAATTGACAATAAATGATTTTTTTCCTCCAGGTCAAGTCTGGTTTGCCCGTGACTGTAATGACTGATCTCTCCCTGTTCCTTATCTTGACCACAAACTCTTTGCTGTATTTTCTTTGTCCTGTCCACTGAAGTGGTAGAGCAGCTTTGGTGCGTACTTGGAGCCTGGGATCAACCCACCACATAAGTTTAGATGTGTTAAAATACATAACTTTGCTAATGTTGAACATTTGAAAGTGTCTGGAAAAGCAATAAAATAAGTTCAGATTTCCACAGTATCTTTACTAGTGCTTAAAACGTTTTGTTAGGATAATCCAGCCATTCTTTAGCAGTAGAAGCAGTAGACACGTGCAAACACACCCACAGCCCATGATTTGGCTGACAGACTGGAAAACCCAGCCTGCTAAATGTTAAACCAGAAAATGCAGGCAGCTGTCCCACCTGCCCAGCTAAACTACCATCAGGATAATGTGGTATTGTTCCAGCACTTTTCAGTGCTCCTACAGGCAATATTATCAGATTTTTATATGCCAACAGGCACCAAAAAAGAGCTTTAATTACATTTTAAAGCTCTTTTAAAGGGATTCTTTTAAAGGGGTTATCATATTCTTATTCATGTCAGAAACTTTAGGATCAACAACAATTCTAACTTCTTTGTATTATTTTATAGGTCTTTTAATTTTGAAATGTTTGTAAGGTTTGCCTTCCCTGTTCTCTTTCACCCTTGACTCTATCACTGTGCCACAAAACAGGGATCAAATGTGCAGCTTTGGAACTCCTTCCATTTGTCTTTGTTTCTATTGATACATGACACACCTTAAGTGGAAAACAAGTCTTTACAGAAAATATATTCTTCCTCTATACCATACATTACAATGCTTTCTGGATAATTGTGAAAAATTGGCAATTTTATTTATCTCTTAGTATTAGATAGTAATACTTCCCAAAATTAAACAATATCCAAGTTTCAAGAGAATTGTGACAAATGGAAATGTCTTGGGTTATCATATTCTTATTCATAGTCACATTCCAGCGATATAATATGCCATGGCTATTAAGTGACACTACATCTACAGCTAATTTTTTTGCTTGAACTGGAGTAATGATGAATGGTTTTTTGAAAACATGATATAGGAACAAAAAACTATATGTATAAAATATTTTTCAAAATATTAAGATATCTATGCTTACATTCTAAGAATTTATTGTTAAAACTGAAAGATGTCTTAACAGGACTTAGTAAAATTAACTTTAGTACAATCCCTTTGCAGTGGTTACAGAAATCTGATGTGATCTAGTACCTTGTGCAGCCTGCTATATTCAGTACAAGAATATGTTTCAATGGTGAAATCATCTTCACACCAACTTCTGCAGTCTTCTGGCAATCAGCCACATGAATGTGCGTGATGTATGGGCAGCATTTACTCATCAACTTGAAACTTAAGTCAGTATTTTGGTTATTCCCTGTTGAAATATTCAAGATGCAAGTTACACATCTGACATACATTAAGAGCATGATCCAAATACCCACTGAAATCAGTGGAAAGATTTATTTCAAATTATCTGAATGAATTGTAAAAATACAATTTTTACAATTGTAAATAAAATCTTGTAAAAATACAGTTTTACAAGATAATTCAGATAATTCAAATACAAAAAACAACAGCAGAATGCTGTTCCCACATATTATAGTTGCTTTGCCACTGAAAGAAATGAAAAGCTCTCATTCATAAGCTGGAAGACCCTAATTCAAACATACCAATGAAAAAAGAAGACAAGACAACTGAAGTTTTCTGATAGTGACTGCAAATGAGCAAGATTTATAAGCATAATTTGACAATACTTGTAAAAAAATTCTATTGGTTAGAACTCCTCTTGAATTGATTTTTACTTCTTTGAAGTCATTTGAGAGGATAACTCAGTTCCAACATCATAAAGTTTCTCAAAAAGTACAGTTTATTTTCAGTTTCTACCTTAAATATATGTGTCTGTAAGAGAATTTTGCTGATTAGAAAAATCTTGAATCCAATTGCAGCCATTGGCAATATTTCTGAAGACATCAACTCAAATTTAAACAAAAAATTACATGTTCATGTCTTATCAAGCCTAACAAAAACAGTACAGGGAAAGCTTGGGATCTTTTCAATGCTTTAACATCTTACCATAGGCACCTAGATGCTCACTAAAACAGAAATGCATTAATCTTGCTAGAAGAAAAACAGATCCATGAGGTATACATATTATTCTGAAATTCAAACCACATAATCCAAAGGATTTGCTAAAAGAATGTGTCCTCTAACCAAGCAAGAGTCAGGTTCAACATTTCCTACAGCTGACACCATTTATGGAAGTGGCAGTGTATGTAACTGTCTCATTATTCTACCTTTGTTTTCCCAATCTTATGATTTATTCACCTATGGTAGATGTTGAGATTCAGTTTGAAGCAAGTTCTAAATGTAATAAAATATCTTCATTGTTTCCTTCCAGATCCACAGTAAAATGTGTATTAGATTCAGAGGGGGTACAAGGAAAGGTCCTCTGCAGTCACAATAATATCGAGCTCTTCTGCAGAATCCTTCATGCAGGACCACAACAACAACTCTGCATACTCCAACAGTGCAAAATTCAATGAAATTAAAATGGACTGATGGATCTGTCAATTCAGTTTATTCCTTTCATCACTCCAGGGAGATAATTCTTTAACTGTTTAAATTCCACAGATGTCAGCTCGCTCTTGGGCGCAAGAGGTGTTTCTTTTGACATATAAATGCTGTGTAAATGACAGTTTCCTTTTAGTATCTACAGAAAACATAGATGTGAACAATTCCTCCCCATGAAGTAGTCCCCCTGATATTTGCATGTAGAGATTTCATTGTTTTCCAGGGTTTTGAAGTCGAGCAATATAACAGTTGATCTTTGAACTTGGGGGATCTTAGAGGTCTTTTCTGACCTTAATGATTATATGATTCTATAGTAACCCTGTGCAGCTCAGACTAGAGCCCCAGGAATTCATTCACAAAACAACCGCAGAAAAAAAGTAGTCTGGCATGTCCTTCTGGGTACTAAATAAGGTCTGTGGAGAGAAGAATCCAAAGAAGGAATCTTGTAATCTAAGTATGCTGGGAGGGATTTTTGCTGTGCCCCACCTCTGCAGCTGCTGCAGAAGCCTGATGTGCTTAACTACCCTGCCTAAGGGGCGCAGCAGTGTAAGGCACAGGCTTTGCTTAGGGTATAAATGTTGTGTGACACTGAACACCACTAGCAGACAGGAGATGGTCACAGAAAAGCAAGGCAGAAACTGAGCAGCAGCTGGTCACCCATCACACCTCAGTATGGTAACAATGCACCAGGAGATGCTCCCACTTCTAGTCTCGAGCATTTGTAGCCTATGACTGGTCCCCACTGCTACTTATCAGTGGAAATTAGAATCAAGCCTGCTTTACTTGTATCTTACGTTGAGGAGGAGATTCACACCTTGGGTTTCTGGCTCTTCTTTCTGAAAATTTAATGTTTGGGTTCCTTTTGCACGCGAGATGTTTTTTAATGGAGTAACTGACTTTAATAATCAAGGCAGACTGTCTTTTCTTTTCTGGCATAATGCCTCATCTTTCAACTTATGCCCAGGTTGGCTTGCTCTTTATTTTCAGGCTGAAGTGGCCTTTAAAACAGATTCTTTGTCAATTGTTTTAAATGCTTTGATGTTAAATGTCTTTTCTTAGAGGACTGTGGCACTCTGCACATTTTCCCTTATGCAGAGGGATGCCAGGCCTAGAGGGAAACAGGCTTCATGTCTGTCAAATGTATTCTTAGACTTAAAGTGTTTGTGCAGAGCTCACAGACAGACAGACAGACAATATGGTGTGGCTCATAACACACAGTGGCACTTTTAGCACTGTGGATGCAAAATAATCTGGTGTGTTTTGAGTTCAGGACAAGTGTAGCATATTTGTTTTTCTACAGTGGGTCTGCAACAGCCTGCAAAATGACAGAATGAAAACCCTACCATCAAAATAAATGAAGGAAATATTTTACTGGTAATACATGATATAAATCCCTCAAGTCCCATCCCTCTGACAGCTGGCTGTGTTCAAGGTGGGGTCTGATATGGTGCAGCTGTGTTACCCTGGATCAGGCTTCTCCAGGAACAGCTATACTCCAAGAAGCAGATCAAGAAGGAAAAAGAGCAGAATCTTGTGAGACTGCAGGGGAGATGGCAGAGAAGGATTATAAGGAAAGAGCCATCTCATAACCACAAGCTGGTCAGAGCTGTAGAGTCTGTCAATGTGCTCTAGGCTCTCACATCACATCCAACTGAGACAGGTGTGTTGGACAAAAGGACACTGTGACTTTGGGATGTGGTGGATGTGGGCAACACATCAGTGAGGATCTGCAGATAGTATTGCAGACCTCACCATCAGCATAGATTGGATTTGCCCACCTCAAATGATGGCAAAACAACCTGGTGCAGTGTAGGGCTACTATGGCAAAGGCAATCAATCCTCTTTTCTACTGGTGATGATCATCAGAAGATAAATGTCAGTAGAGAAAGGTGTGTGCTAGTTCTCAGGACAGAATATGAAATTCAGTTGTCCAGATTCTAGTTGTGTACTCACTATTGGTGTATGCAATGTGACATAATCCTCTCTCGTTTCCTCGCCCCAAAACCTTCAGTATGTACAAAAGGGAGTAGCTTAATGGTGAATATCACACAAGAGGGATGCACTGGGAAATCTATACTTTGTGCTGGTCAAGAAGCACCAATTGCTTTAACATGGCAGGACCAAGTCATTCAAGCAAGAGTTTACCTAACTCTGCAACAGGCCTCCTGTTCATTGGCTCTCAAGCATCACAACAACAGAAAAATACAAATCCTGGGATCTCTGTATAGCAAAGAGCAACAAAGATCCCCAGACAGGTCTAAATCACCTCTGGAGACCTCCCCACTCTCTAGTTGCTATATAGATATATTAAATTAATTTTCTAGGCACTACCTTATAGTCAATGCCTAAAATAAAGTGAAATTCCCATTGTCAAAAGGAGAGATTGTAGGCAGCAGGTAATCACATCAAACTCAGCAATCCTGACAGAAATAGCATGCTTTTTTCTGGAATTCAGTAAGGATTGCATAATGGTAAATGCAGCCTAAAGGACTTTTAATCTCTATCTGGAAAACCACTGTTTGCTTAACATAGACATTTGATACCACAAATAGCAGAAATCTAGTGTTTTCCTCCATGCAAGCCAAGCCAAATTATACAGAAGCAGTTAATGATAATACCCCTGCACACATTGTTTCTAATTTCTTTTTCACTTGAACTGGTTTTTAACTTGAAACTGGATAATGAAGCTCAGGCATCAGGTTAAGAAAGTTCCACTATGAAATATGCAATCAGATAAGATTAAATAAAATTAATCAACATTTAGATCTTACTGCAATCGTATGCATTTTTCTTATTTTCCTTTATTTCTAGAACAATAAAATTTTAAATTTCTTTTCTAAGGCCAATATGGATTGTCTATGAAACTAGAAATTCCTAGAAATAGGAAAATTCTTGCACATTTTAGTAAAAAAATTGCTTTCTTAACTCACTTGGAATTTCAATGTTTAATAAATTGCCTCAAGAGTGAACAGCTTGGCCTGAGAATCAATATTAGGATACCTATGGAGTTTAATACTGTATTCTTTACCCCAGATGAGTAAAATCCCACTTATACCTCCTCTTTCTAACCCATTGTGAGGGAGACTATTTTGAAGGTTATTGAATATTAGATCCCACAAAATTCTGCAAAACAGACTTTTACTGCATGATTCAGTAAAATCATTCTTTTTTTTCTTGCATATACAGATCAGAAGTGAATGCAAAAATAAATTATAAATGTAAATAAAATTAGCTGAACAAGTAAAATATAATTCCTTGTCTGTAAGAGTTTTCAGTCTAATATATAAATGACTGTCTTGATTTTTTCTTGATTGCATAATAGTATACTATGATCTGAAATGAAAGTACAACAAAACAAACATGGAGCAAACCACAGCTAAAGATCTGTCCCCATAGATTTAGAAAATAATTGCAGTGAAATGATGAAATGCTTATAAGACTATCAAAGTTCATGTAATTTAATCTTTCTATAGTTTCTTATTCTGAAGAATAGGAATACACAGATTTTTTTATTCAGGTTTGACTTTTTTGCTACACATACACTACTTTACAATTCTGTTTTTCTCCCAGAACTGATTTGATTTGTGGAATCCAGCCTGCAAGGCAGAATGCTGTCTGCAGCACAGAGGGGATTTTGAAGAAACACTGCTGTGATTCCAATGTTGGCAATGCACTGAGGATAGAAATTCAAAAATCAACACTCGGAATTGAGGAAGTACTCCCTGGGGCACATGGGACTATCTTTTTTGTATCCTGTGTTTGTCAAGAATCATAAAATGAATTGTGACATCCTTTCAGATGTTTGGCACATTACATTGATGGCTTGACTCCACATGTTATTTTTCTTTTAATTTTCCATTGTCCATAAAAAGAGCTTATATTAACATGTTCCTGAATTAGCATTTTTCTAAAATAAATAATAGACCATTTGTAACTTATAGTATTCTTCAGTTACACAAGTTTGTACTCAGGAAATGTAAACAACTATCCTCTTCTTCAATAAATAAAGAGCATAACTCAGATTTGCTCCCCAAGTGATGGCCCCTTTTTTGTTGCTTGACACGTCTGTAAGAAGCCAGAATTTGCCAAAATGAGACTTCTCCCAATGAAGCCAGAGCAGGGGGAGCACAGATGGTGAAAACTGGTGAAGTCTACATGTAGGCTTCTCCAACAGCCCTGCAAAGCAGATGTCAAGCAAGGAAAGGGAAAAATTTCTTTTTCCCAGTGGCTTGTGTTCTCTTATCCAGCTGTTGTAACATACAGCAAGTGACAGACTGCTGTAACACATTTTGGCCACGACATGCAAGAGCTTTATACCCTCAGGTCTTTCCAGTTTTATGTCTAATAGCAGAAAAAAATTCCACTAATACTGTTCAGCTTCAGAGGCAGAACAAAAAGATGTTATGCTTTCTAGGTAGGGCTCTCAGAATGTCAGTGGTTTGACAGGGTACCTTTTGAGCAAGACAAGAGAATCTCTACATTTTTATGAAAATCTTAATTACCATGACTTTATGCCTACAATTTATCCAGTATCATTACCAGGTATGAACATAATAGTCAAAGAAAATATGGCCTTGTTTTGTAATAATGGACTAGAAAATGTCTGCTTAATTCTCACTTTTCTGCCTGTGTTTTAATGAGCTAATTAAATGCCCTAAGTTGCTACTCACAAAATCCTTAACATAATCACATATTTTACAGATGGGCTTTCTAAATAAACATTCAAGTCCTACAGAAGTAGTGGCAATAGGACAACTCATATAAAAAGAACTGTAATGTTTAAATGAAAAAAACCAAGAAGCATGGAAAAAAGAAAAATACACATTCTATAGAATATTTTAAGCATAATTTCAATGTTAATAGTATAACACCTCTACAGTTTTCCAACTAATTCTGAAATGTTAGCCTTACAAACTTTCCCTTTGGTTTAGTTCATCCAGTGAGGAGGAAAAAAAAAAATCCTTTATCCAACTGTGATGCAATTTGATGGTTTTTTTTTTGTTTTAACTGTTCACTTAACTACTTGGTCTGTTCACTTAAGTACTTGGTCTTAATGATTAGGATCTGTTCCAGAATCCAAAAATGGAGAAAGCTGTGGAATTCCTTTCAGGGCTCTCAAATACACTGGCAAGCAAACCCACTGTCCTCTGGTAGGGGAGGATTGTGGTTTTCCCTGTTTGATGATGATCACTTCTCCCTGAGTACTATTGGATCATGCTTCCTAGAGGCAGATCCTTACAGCTCATGATTACACTTTCCAAACAAGCAGGAATGATGCTTTCGGAAAACAGAACCAATTACTGGCATTTTGCAAAAGTTACTCAGAGGTAGGTTGTTCTTAACTTTCCTCTAACCTCAGCCCTCATTTCAAATTTCACACTGTCACTGCGCAACAATCTCAGCATGATTCTCATGAACAAGAAACAGAGGCTCAGTAAGGAGCAATCTGAACAAGACTGTTGCCCCATCTGCCTCATTCTTTGTTCTGAAAAGGTTTTGTTAGATGGAAAGTTAAACTTTTATATTCCTCTGACTCCATTTCTATAATTTCACAGGTATTTTGGTATATGGAGAATCTTCTCAGTGTATAAAGAAATTTATGTGTGAGTCTTTACTTAAACATTAGGAGACTTTCATTGTCTTAGATATCTCACAGACATATTGATTTTGGAATATGTTTCAAGATACAGTATATATTTGAAAGTTTCTAAAATAGTACTGCATTCTAAAGCCTTGGTTTTCTTTACAAGTTTAGTAGGATACTAAAATAATCCAAAACATAACTACTTTTAGATTGCAGTTATAAATACCACTTCAAGTTATATATTAAACCAATGTAAAGCTGCAGCAAAACTTCACTTTTTAATTAACTTCCTTCTCAGGAAATCAACTGTAAATTTGTATATTTTTTTTCCAGCACAGAGTGGCTTTATTTTTTTGATATCTTAGTAAAAACTGCATTTTTATAGCTCCAGATATAAACACCCAACTAATCATGACATATAATTAGTCTATTTATGGCTACAAAAAGCAAGCCTTGTTCTCATTATGCAGTAAGTACTAGCTGTTTATAGATCTGACAGTTTTCTGGAAGTGATCCAAACCTATAGTGCTATTATTCCTCAGTAAAACTTAAACAGCTGTAGTCATGTAATTCAAAACCCTGGAAGGCTGCTGCAGTGCTTGCTCAACCTCAGTATACCATGAATGCAGGATGCTGCCAGTCATATAAAGGATCCTCTGCTTCACATTATGAAAGAAAGACGTGAACTACAAACCTGAATGCAACCTGGAATTTCCAAACAGATGATCTTGTGACAGCCTTTTCAAAAGTCCAGGTATGGTAAACCTTTGTCTGTGAATTTTCTGCACTGAGCTGAACTCATTTACTGTAAACTGGGGAAGCTTTGCAAAAAGAACCCACAAAAAACAACAGAGAATTTGTTACAAGGGCACGATACAGAATCAAAAGAACATAAAATGCCATAGCTAAAGTTTTCTGAAAATTACTTTAAAGAAAAGATGTTCAATATGAAATAGAATTATCTATTTGCTGAAGTTTGAATGTCCATTTCTTCTGCTGGAGTTTTTCCTCTGCTCTTGTATTGCAAATTAGTGGGGGATAGCACTATCATGCAAGATATTTCACCATATGAAACCAGTAACATTGTAAAGTTATCTTAACTGCAAAAGCATACTTTTTTAACTAATTGGAACTTCTTTCTGCATACTTTGCAAGTATGACTTTTCAGTGTAAGTTTGTTGGACTGCTTTTGTCATTGATTTTACAAGCAGTGCCTGCTGGAAATGAAAACCAGATCTCTATCAAAAGACACTGAAAGCAGAAATGTGTTGTTTAAACTTCTCAAGTAATATAATTACTTAGAAGAGTACTGGTAAAAGATTCTGAAAAATTGAAAGAGTTGCAAAAGCGAGTCATTTGATTTTAGGTTTTGCAGTTCTCTTGGAAAACACTAAACACTAGTTACGAGAAAGAAAATTGTGTAAGTGGAAAATGTTAATCAACAGCACTTTGTCAAATCAAGAATTGATACTTTGAAATTACTTAAATTTCCATCTGCAGGTTTATATCATACTGAAAACCATTCATTTGACTGAGCTACATTTCTAACTGGAATAAATAACAATTACCACAAACACCACAAATGAAAGCATACGGAAAATCAAAACCAAGAATTAGGACCTTCTGCTCTGGTAGACATTTAGTCACGGTCATGCAGTTCCGCAAGTCAGCAAAATGAGGCATTTTGAAGAAGATGGGAACTCCCACTGAGGAGCTGGCTGCTTAAAGGAGTGGCATACTGACTTTTGGAACTGACTTTATGCTTTCAGTATAGAGTGGGGAAACATGCTGAACACAAATGCAAAGGGATAGGAAGTGTAAAAAGAATACCACTGTGAAAAAAATACAAAAATATTAAGAAATTAAATATAAGATTACAGGTCATGAAAAGAACCCACCAATGTGCATTAGAACCAGATATTAGAATATATAGGTATGTGTTATTTTGCTGCCTTTTTTTGAAATGGAAATGTTTAATTCATACTAAGTACAAAACTAAAACTATCCTTCTTCATAGAAACCTGAGCTATTTTGCATTTTAGTGCGATATCTCACAGAAATGAGTGGGGGAAAATAAAACTTGGAGAAGTATCCTTCTAAACATTTCTGATAAAACAGATAATAAATTAAGAGACTGGGGTAAATAGTCTGGTAGCTCTAAATCTTTTTGATGTATATGTTTCTGAAAGGCTGCACAATTTAAGATATTGGTAAGCCTTTCTTACTGCATTTTGAAGACTATGATCCAAACCTCACAATAATTTTGAAGAGATGATGATTTCCTTTATTGGCCCAATGACCAATCTTTAATGATCTGGGAATTTTAACACATGCCTTCTTTTTCCATTTTTAAAGTGACATCTTCCTTAAAACTCAAGGAGCACACATTCTACCAAAATCCCTTGTTTCGTGTTACAGCTAAATTCTGCAGAAATTCTGTCATACTGGTTTTTCAATTAATTTTGACATTTACAATCTCAGGATCATTGTTTTAAAGCAATCTGACAAACTCACCTTCTGACATTTATTCCTGATGGACATTTATTCCTGTGTTCATGTCTACCATATGTGACAGAAGTTTTCAGAGGGAAATTTTAACTGATTATCTCCGTTGTGCAATATGGAGGCTAAAATTCTTGTATGGAATAGTATGAGAGAATAAAAATGACCCCTGCACTTCACTAGCTCCTTGTTCCAATAAAGGATGTCTGATACACCACAGCAAACTTCACATGCAGCATTATGAAATGCAATACTGCCACCTCTAAGCACTTTGTGTTAGTTACCATAGTACACAGGACCTAATGAGCTAATGCTTTTGGGGTTGCCATGTGAAATGTCCATTAAATTTGTCTGCTATCAAATTCTTTGCAGGACAGCAGCTTTTTGTACATCCCCATAATCTCAGAAACAATGAGCTTTGCTTTTTGTCTAAAAATTGTCAAGACAAAGAGTGTAATCTTATGGTTTTAAATCAAAAGCATCATGTGTGACCAGGAAAATTTCATGTTAATAAGGTACAAGCTAACTGCAAAAAGTCTTCTCTCAGTGGAGAATTTTTCTTTGTTATTTACACACCAAAAAAATGATGTTCCAAACTTCAGCCTAAATATATGGAAATCTAAAAGACAAAATATCAGCCGACATGGAAAAAACCCAGATTATAATAAAAGTAATACTGATGAGATGAGTGGTAGCATTAGTGGAGACACTAATACAAAACTTAGCCAAAACAAATGTTAGTTATATGAGGATATGGAAAAACAAAAGTAAAAAATGTATTATGCAAATATCAAAGAAAAACATGCTTCTGAACTTCATGGGGATGTTATTGAAAGACATACATTTGTTTTCCTCATAGGAGAGAGAAACAATGTACAGCTATTCTTCAAATCCATGTAAATCTTTGTAATAGCTGCTGTTGTGAACAGCTCACCCACTTTCTTCCATGGCAACTTTTAATCCAGCAATTCTACCTGCCAGGCAGACCTTGACTCTCTAGGGATACCTCTGAAACAGGAATGGCAGACTTCTGTAAGACTGTAAATTCTCTGACTTCCGCTCATTGATCTTCCAAATATCACTTTGGAATAACTTTTTCTTTTGCTGTCACTCGTCACACAAGGCATTGTCTCACAGAGTGCATCTATCCTCTCTTTCATTAATAAATGTTTAAGAACATATCTAACTTCCAAACTTCTTGCATCACCATGAGGAACTGGACAAGAAATTTTTAGATAGCATTTTCTTCTAAGAGTTTCTGGGACAAGAAATTTTTAGATAGCATTTTCTTCTAAGAGTTTCTGTGAAACTCTGTGCAATACATAAGGGAATCTAGCAAATATTTTGAGATGTACTAAAAAGATCTGCTATCTAAATAAAATGTATGGGGCATGTTTTTCATTTTGTATAGCAGACAGAATCCTATAAATCACCCAAAAAAGAGTATTTCTACTACACATGCCTCTAAATTTCCTGCAAGATTAAAACAAACACTCTTTCATATTTCCCTTTAATTTTACCTTGTCAATAGTTGTAGAGTTCCATTAGTATCATCTCTATACAACAGATTTAAATAGATTTAAACAGGTTGAATAATAAAAAGATATGTATGTAAAAAGGGAAAAAAACCCTGAATATCTTTAAATCTTCATAATAATCTTCCATTTTCTTTGGAAGCCTCAAAGTAGAATACTGAGAGATGTGATGCTACTGCTACTAATTTGAAGTGTGGTCATTTTATCATTTTAAAAGATACCTACACTATACACTCCTACAGAGCACAAAGAACTTATCATATGATTGAAGGTTAGCACATGTTAACACACTTTGCTAAACCAAGATTACTGTAAGCCAATTCTGATATCTAAAACCACTGGTGAATTTTTTCCATGAACTCTGGTATATTTCTCTAACCAGTAATATAATTTAATATAATATAATTTAAACAACACTTCCTATGTAGTTCTACCTTCTAGGTAGAACATTAAACTTGAATAATTATAAGGGTCCATATTTAATTGACTTGCAGAAGAGATACTACTCATATTGTCCCATTCCTATATAATGGGAACAAGTCTCCTAGTATGATAAATGTTTCACAATAAATGTCAATATAATGCAAAAGTAAAAAGTCAGTACTTGTACATGAAAATATAATAGTTGAGCCCCTGTCTTTTTCCATGTTGTGATCACCTTTTCCCTATTTCAGTTATCAGGCAAAAGGACCATCCAGATAACTGGAAATTCAATACCAACCAATCCTAAAGAGGAAAATTTGTGCTTTTGAAATATATTCCTGCAACAAAGGAGTTAAGAGAGGAGATGTATCAGTAAAAATAGGTATGTAGATGGAAGATAACCATAACCTGGAAAGGAGTGAAGGCACAGGGAATGGTGAGAAAGCTGGGGGAAATAGTGATGAGGAAAATCTCTGAAACCTTCCATGCAAAAGCAGCACAAAGGGGTCTGTCTCAGGTGTCTGAACACAAACACTTGTAGCTTGGGAATCAACCAGGAGGAACCAAAGTCCATGCACAGGTACAGAGCTGTGATTTCACTGGGACCCCAGAGATGCAGAGAAATGCACATGCAACTGAAGGGGTGCAATGAAAGGTTCTAGAATACTTAGGAATGACAGCCCAGAAAGGTGAGGATGTGCTTCACTCTATGCAAAATCATGCCTGAATGCACTGAGCTTTGCATTGAAATTGGTGACAAGTCAATCAAGAGCTCATTTGTAATGATTAGAAGCCAGACCTATGGGCATTACATTGTGGTAGGGATCTGCTGCAGACTGCTTGATGTGCTTGATCAAGAAGAGACAGTGGATGAAACCTTTGGGCAGCTGAAGGAAGCTTTACTCTTTCTTGTCCTGGTTACCCATGAGAGACTTTAGCCACTCATATCTGCTGCCAGAAATTATGGCTGGGCATGAACCATCCAGGAGACTTCTAGAGCATATTGAAGACAATTTCTTATCCAGCTGACTGACAAGTGGTCTAGGGAATGTGTTCTTCAACAGGGGAAGGAATGTGAACTCGAATGAACTTGAATGGCTTTGGTTAATGCAGCCATGAAAATGAGAAAACGACAAGTTCAAAATCCAGACAGAAGAAAATTGGACAAACTGTAGAAGAAAGAAACCTGAACTTATTAGCAGATTTTGGCTAGTTTAGGCATCTGTTTAACAGGATCTCACAGTAGACAGCCCTGGAGGGCAAAGGGACCCAGGAGAACTGATTAATCTTCAAGGACAAGCCTACTCCATTACATTTTAACCTTGGTTTTCACAGCTAAGTCTTGTCTGAAGGCTTCCCAGGTGCCTGGCTGGAGCCTGTGAACAGAGTCTGTGAGAGTGAAGCAATATCCATTGTAGAAGAAGTTAATGTCAGGGAGCATCTGAGGAAATGGGATGAGACAGGGTGCATCCAAGAGGAAGAAAGCTGTCTCTTGTCATTGAGAGGCCTCGCTCATTTTTGAAAGGTCATGACAGTCAGAGGAGATTCCTAATGACTGGAAGATAGGAAATGTCACATCCATTTACAGGAAATGGAAGAAGGTCCAAGAAACTACAGTCAGCTCCACTTGAGTCCCTGGGAAGGCTATGTAGCAAATCCTCCATGAAGCCCTGTCCAAGCACATGAGGGATGAAAAAGTGACAGCAAACAGCCAGCATGAGTCCATCAAGGGCAAAGCAGTTCTCACTAATTTGATCGTTTTCAAATTACTAGATCTATAGATAAGGGGAGAAAAGCAGCCCTTGTATCACTAACTTGACTATCCTAAACCATTTTTGTTTGAAGTTTTTAAGCTATATTTTACTGACGACAATTTACAAAATCTTGTGTGTAAATATTGGTGTTTCTGGGCTAGAACACTGGATGTACACTTCACTAAAAAGTGACTACAAATGATGTGAAATTACTTTTATATATACTTAACACTAGAAATAGCCTATAAATGGATGAATATATTAAGAAACATAATTTCTGAACAAAATATGAATGTTATCCTTTGATTTATTATGAGAAAAAATTGCATATAAAATTGCCTTTTCTAAGAAATGGTTAATTAAAGCAAAGTCAAACATTGTTTTTCCATCAAGGAAGAGCAATAAAAAAATTAAAGAAAATTAATGGAAGCAAAATAAAATTTAAAATGTTAAACTGAGAAAAAAATGGACAAATACACCATGGTGATCGCATTCTTAGACACCTTTCAAATTATAACTTTTAAAAATATCAAGGAAATTAATGAGACATATTTAGAGCCCAAGCGGCTACTGAAGGTATAAAGGAAGTTGTAAACAACACAGGATTAAAATGTATTGTTGTTGACAACTCCAAGCTTATAATAACAAAGCCCTCCTCCCAGACTAGTGAAGTTTTGAAGCCTGTTTAGCAAAATTAGTTGAGACTGAATATACAATTTTGCCCTGGTACTGTAGAAAACCAATAAGAACTTCACTGATTATCTCTGAATCCTACTAAACTCCATTTTCAAAGCACTTAAGAACACAAGTCTCTACTTTTTATCAGGAAGATTTGTAATCCAAATAGCCACAGCGCTTGAAAAATTCTTTCTTCTTGGTATAAACTAGAATTTGTAGAGTTTGTAGTTCTTATATTTAATCCCTGGCATTCACAGATATATATTTGCAAGTCTTGCAAATTTTTTAATTCACCTAAAAAACCCAAAACCAAACAAAGTCCAAACCCCAAACAAACAAGCAAACAAACCAATGAACAAAAACCAACCGACCCCCCCCAACCAAGCCAAAAAACTATCATATTAAAGGTGAACAGTTCAAATTCTTAGTGTATGACATAAATGTAATTCCTCATACCGTTTCAATCTATCTGGGCCAATACCCTGAACCATGGTCACAGCAGATTACTGAGATGAAAGCACAAAAGCCCCAAAATTGGGGTAAACAGTTCTGAGAAAATGACTTGAAAACAAGTCCACCCTTGAGCACAAACTAAAACTGGGAGTCTGATGAGCACTGGATGGCTTTCCCTGGTCTGCTTCTGTATGTTTCAGTTGTTCAGCACTCAGGAAGTCAGAAAAGACCAGCTTCAAACTTCTTATTTGAGCTCATCTTCCATGATTAACTTAAATACAAAAAGGTCCAGCCTGATGCTGTTTTCCTGAACACATGAGAATCTCCTAACAAAGACCAGTGAGAAATTGGTCCATATAGTTTCCCATGTTTAATCATCATGAAAAACAGCAGACCAGAGTCAGTAAAAACTAGCAAACAAACAGTAAGAGATAGGATATTAAATCTTCAAAGTATTTGTGAAGTTCCAAGTGGTGTGATAATTGAGTACTTGATTGCACATTGTATAGAATCCACCGTGAAAATACTTATTTCATCTGTTCTAATGTTTTACTTTTCTTCCAATGCAGGGATCCCACATACTCCAGCTGTGCCTCCTCAGATCTGTACAACACTGATTCAGACTATCCAAAATTTTCAACTGTTTCAGCTGTCACAGAAGATAACTGAGGCCAGCTGAATGTCAGGATGCAAGTAGTTACTATTATATTACTACTTCTTCTTTGTAATGCATCTGACTGTAGGAGGACAAGGAACAGGAGTGTGAGAAACAATGAAAGGGAAAACATTTTAAGGAGAGCATCTAGCACTGTTAAGCGCAATGCCCGAGGCCTAACGTGTGATATTTACACTTATCTTCATGAGAAATACTTAGATTGTCAGGAAAGAAAATTGGTTTTTGTGGCACCTGATTGGCCAGAGGATATAAAACACATGCTTCTAGCAAGAAACAGGATTCGTAAATTAAAGAATAATATGTTTTCCAAGTATAAAGGACTGAAAAGTCTGGATTTACAGCAGAATGACATATCAAAAATTGAGAGTGAGGCATTTTATGGTTTGGATAAACTTACCACGCTCTTACTTCAGCATAACCAAATTAAGATTTTATCTGAGGAGATTTTTATTTATACGCCCAGTCTAAACTACCTACGTCTCTATGACAATCCCTGGCACTGCAGCTGTGAACTAGAAACTCTTATTACAATGCTACAAGTTCCAACAAACAGGAATTTGGGAAATTATGCCAAATGTGTGCACCCAATAGAACTGAAAAATCAAAAGCTAAAGCAGATAAAGGCTGATCAGCTATGTAGTGAAGAGGACAGGCAGGATCCCAAAAACATAAAACGGGAGAAGCCTGAACCTCTCAAGCCAGAATTTGATTCCTCTTTGTGCCACATGTATGTGTTTCCTGTGACAACTCTGAACTGCAAAAGAAAAGGTTTGTATCTGTCTTTACAACTGAATTAATGATTTTAATATTCTATTTAGTTAATCCTTACAACATTTATTCACACACTATTTACTGGAAATGAACTTAGTACTAGTACTCACTTCACGTAAACTGAAATTGTTAATTGCTTTTCTCTTGTAACTACCAGCAATAAGTAGGAATTCTTCCTGCATTTTACCTCTGCTCTGCAAACCAGATTCCACAGATATTCCTTAGTGCTGTGATGTAAGTATCTAACAGAAACCAACAGGAATAAAACTGAGCATATTACTTAAGTTACTAGTCTAATTGTACAACTATAAACAATAACTTTGACAGAAGTGAGTTGTGAAGCACGGCTGGAGCAGCCAGCTGTGTTTTCAATGCCCAGAGGAGCCTGATTGCAAAGGAAAGGCTTTGCATTCTCACATTTGCTGCATAAGATTTATTCTAAGGAAAGAAATTGTATGTTTTTGTCCATGAAGAAACACCTCCTCTGTGTTCTTCCTCCCAGCACCCAGCAAACAATTCAAAGTTGAAGGGACTTCAAGAAATGTTTTTCAGACACTTGGATCCATTCCATCTCTAAATCTTTCTCAGGACCCTAAGAGCCACAGTTAAGCCCTAAGGCTAAACCAGATGGGGTATATATCAACACATTTATTTGTCCTTTATATTTCCCATATTTTATCCCATGACAAACAAAGAAACAAAAAACATTTCAGAGGAAAATCATTCTTTAACATAACAATTCTGAAATAAGAAGCAGTGCTTGAAGCTGACATTGTGAGACCTTTTTCCCAATTTTAGCAGAGTTTGGCCTGCGTGTTTTGTTCAGCTGAACTTCTACTTGCTTTAAGAGTAACTTGACTTAATGTAAAAATCTCAGTGTGTCCTTACTCTTGCACCTTTATGCCAGAGAAAAGCTCAGATTTCAGTATAAGGAGATAATATCTCAGTATCAAGGATTAATGGTTTCAGTATTTGATTACATGGTTTATCTACTATGTATGCCATAAAAATGATCTGCATTCTTTGCTTTTTTTCACCCTATAATTTCCTTTCTTGTCCCTCTGGCTCAATTTTTCTTTTACCATGCACCTCTACTACATCTTTTTAATAATGATTTATGATGCTTTTCTTTTTAATATTCACCTATTTTAACTTTCCTTGTAGATAGGATGTTAATTATTAGATTATAGATTATGATCTTAATTATGCTTCATGGGATCTTAATAGTATCATTATTACTATTCAGTAAACTGTTATTGAACAAAACCCAGGCATAAGCAAAGACTGACTTTACAGCTCTCCCTGCTTAGTGGTATCAAAGAGATGAACTGAATACACAAATATACCCAAAAACTTCTGGGAAAAAACATTTACTTTTTTCTCTAAGTTCACAGAAACATTCTATGTGGTTTGATCTTCATGGGGGTTTCAAAGGAGTTTATGGTATTTGAAAACATGGTTTATTGTCTTCAATACTAATAATGGAGGAATAAAATGATTTCAACCTCTAAAGGAGGGTGCTAGAGGGTACAGGGACTCCCTCCTTCAGGTCAAGAGCCAAGTATATCAACCCAGAATTTCCTGCATGCCTAGCATGGACACACTGAGTATGTTTCAATCTTTTTTTTGAAATATTAGATCTACTGTGCACATGCTTGACAGCTGGATGCAGATATCCCATGGATATTTGGTATTTCTGAACATATGGTAATCTTTGATGTCTTTGTATATCAATATTGCACAGCAGATGCACAATTTCACTGGAATTTTTATCAGAAATTGGAGTGTAATGCACACAAAAATCCAGGGAAAACACAAACATTTCTCTAAATCTGCATGGACAAGAATTCAGAATAGAAAAAAGTGCATCAGTTGCCAAACTAGTAAGATGACATGAAAATCTGCAATCCATTATTCCTTTACAATGGAGGGAATGGAATGACAAGCACTCACTCTACCACTACTAAGTATGTCTAAAGAAGTATGACAACAGGTCAGGAGCTTTCAGTTAATGTCAGAAAGGTCATGAAAGAAACATCTTAAAAATACATTTATCCATGTGTACGTTCTCTTTTTTTAAAAAATAATTGACTTATATCTCATCAGACCAGTGATATGCCAGATCTTGTGGTAAGTAGTTTGCATTTCTGCAAAGAACTTGTATTTTCAAGGACAGTTGAAAAAAAAAAATTGTTTTTTAGTACTGCCAGACTCTCCAAGTTTCTAAATTCAAGCATTATTTGCATTCATTTAGTGATAAATAGGCCCTGAAACTTTGACATCTGCAGAAGCAGGAAGCAATCCAACCACAGCAAGCTGGAGTAGTGATAATATTTATGTATTTATAAAACCAACGCTCTGCTCATAATCAGATATAAGGCAGGAAGACTCTGGTATATTGCTTTAGTCTCAAAAATACCTGATTCATTAGATCTCTTCAGAATTTCAGAATACAGTGACCACCCAGATTCTAGCACAGATCCAGAAACTACTTGCTTTCATTCAAAGATGGTCAAATAAGAGACATTGCTCATTTTCTTGTTGTGACAGCGCAGGATTAGAACACTCATTGAGCAAATATAATAATCCTGGAGATTAGGTCTGTTAACATTACCCTGAGAGGGTTCAAGCCACAGTCTGCACTTCTCGAGCGTGGGCCTTTAAGTACTGGAGGAGGATCTGTTCTTTCTGGAGTTCTTTTGCAAGGAACACTGTAAGGATATGGACACTGATGAGTGAGAGATCCTCAACTACTTTGGAAATGCCAATGATAGAAGTAGAAGAGAGAAGCAGACAGAATGCCACTCTGCTGCCTGAGTGGTTTATTTTAATATATATAGTTACTCTGGTTTCTTTTCTTTAAGCAATCAAGCCCTTCACACATATTTTTTAAATTAATATAGTATCTTCACTACTTACCCTATTCCTATGTGAATGGTCTAGTTCTACTAAAATAAAAATATAAATCACAGAGGTTTTACTATAAGCACTAATGACAAGAACAATTTTCATATGAAAATTAAAGGTACAAGTAAATAAAAAATGAAATTCAGAAGTTGAAAAAACATGGTGGCACTAGCAGAGGGGATAAAAGGGAAAGAAAACAAGAAACAGTGTTACACTGACAATACTCTGGCATGCAACTATGATGGCTAAGCCTTATGAATAATCTAAAGTTGATACAAGTTATGTCTTCTTCATTTTTTAAGATTTAAAGAAAGTTCCAGGTAACCTACCTCCAGATATAGCTAAACTTGATTTGTCCAGCAACAAAATTAGACAGCTACGAGCCAAGGAGTTTGAAGATGTCAGTGAACTGAAGATATTAAATCTAAACAGTAATGGAATAGCATACATTGATCCTGGTAAGAATAATTTTAAATACTCATTAAAAATTATTTCTCTTTTATTAAATAGTCATATAAACCAGGGGGGAAGGATTTAAAACTCTAGAAGTTGGTGCAAATTTTACCTTTTGTACCTTTCCGTTCATAGAGTAAATGTTTGCACTGAAATATATTAATCATGAAAATCAATAGAGAAAGACACATTTCAATTGCCCTTTCTTAATACTAAACTAACCAAATGCAAAAGGTAATTCTGGAATCTGAAGGCTAACAGTTTTCCAAAATGTTAAGTAGTTGAATGATTTTTTATATACCTTTGCTGCATCTAAGAAAACATGTCATATAAGGAGGCTACTTTTCAATTATATTGTACAATAAAATAACAGACAAACCTAAAGGATTTAAACTCTTTTTGGTTAAAAATAATTACATATAATTGCTTTCAAGTTATATTTTATTAGAACTCAAGTGCCCTTATTGGCAATTTGCTTATAGCCCATGTGCATTTGGATTTAATGACAAAAGCAGATACAAACTGAATGCGAGAGACAGAAAATGTATCAAGCAAAAAGGGCCTTATCTAGTAACATCTTGGCAATTAAGCAGCATCAGAAAGTGGTAATATCAGTTAAATGGTACTTAAGAGGTTTAACATTACAAAGGTGATTTATTTAAATTAAGACTTCTGCTATTAAATGAAACAGTATCCCTGCAAAAAATGTGAACTGCTCACTGAAATGTAACTCACAAGAATTATTATGAAGCTCCATGTTTACTCCATTCCAAATCTTAAAACATTAATTTGAAGGTTCTGTACATGCACACAAATACCTATATACATACAAAAACCTCTGGCTCTTCACATTGTCTAATTGTTTCCATATTCCTACTTCTGTATCTTGACAATAACAGTAGGATTCAATGAGGAAATCAGGCATTCATCCACCTCTGCTGCCCTTATTCTTCACTCAGGCAGACTCATAAAGTGTTTTATAGCTTTACCAGCAGTGCAACTCCCCTAATATTTCTCACTTGAGAGGGAATGTGTCATATTTTAAAGTTCAATATTTGAGAAATCCTTTTGCAGGCTTTAGCCAAACCCACCCCCCCCAAAAAAAAACCCCAACCAAAAAACCACAAAAACAAAAAAACCCAACCAGTAACTGTAAAATTATAAATTGTTTATCCTGTTCTAGAGATGCATAATTTTCCTGTCACAAATACAGATTTTTTTTTCTTAGTTAACTTTATAAGGTACCAATAACTATTTTTCTATTCATTAGCTGCTTTTTCAGGCCTTAATAATTTAGAGGAGCTGGATCTATCAAATAACAGCTTGCAGAATTTTGAATATGGAGTACTGGAAGATCTTTACTTTCTGAAAATACTGTGGCTGAGAGAGAATCCTTGGAGATGTGATTACAACATACATTATCTTTTCTACTGGCTGAAGCATCACTACAATGTTCACTACAATGGCCTAGAATGCAAAATGCCTGAGGAATACAAAGGATGGTCTGTTGGAAAATATGTTCGAAGTTATTATGAGGAATGCCCAAAAGACAAGCTTCCAATTTATCCAGAAACTTTTGATCTGGACAAAGATGACGAGGAATGGGAACGACACAAAGAACAAACAGTTCAGACAGTAAAGAAGCATGGTGTAATTGTCACCGTGATAGGGTAATAAGGGAACCCTTTCCCTTAGTAGGTTTAAATGTTTGATACTTTGAAAAAGAAAAACATGCTGTTTACATTTGTTCTAATTATTCTGTTGGTTTGTAGGTCTATCTGCCTACAAATATGTTTTTTTATTGCAGATAATAACTACAGAATGACATTAGTTTGACAGCATCCTTAATCTAGTAATTGTTTTTGACAATTGGCTCTGGACACTCTTGTGAAGTATTTTGGCAAATATTTGAAACTATACAGTAAAAATTGGTAGACAAATGTACATAATATGGTGAGGAGGAGCTGTCTTATGTATGAACACAGTTTATGTGTTCACACAGAAATAGCTGTGGGATTGTGACCAAGACACATTTTTCTTGAATGTATTGACAGTTCTTTGTATCTATCAGTTTCCTGAAATATTCCCAGAAAACATTTCTGAGACTTTTATATCGACTTCCTGTTGTTTTATTGTAGACCAAAAAAACCCCCTAAGACTAACCTTAAATACAAATCTGGAAAAAGAGGAATGGCAGTTGTTACACTAATTAGGATTCAAACACAGAAGGTGGGCTCCACTAGCTGATTTACCAGTGCTCCTTCTCAGTCTTGAATGCGTAACTCATCCTCTGCCTCTTCCATAACTGAGCTGCTTTAAAAGGGTAAGTAACCAAGACATGGTTGGTTTCCAAGATCCAGCTCCACATGCTCATAATTGCCTTGTTCAGTTTTTGAGGCAGGCAGAGCTGAAATTTTTCTAGGATGAATTTTAGGTTGCTGTATCAGTTTGACACAGATTACATGCCATGACTTCTAGGTGATGAGGATCACATGAAGGATGCGGCAGTCTGCATCCAGCACATCAGTGCCCACCCAAACTGAAGGTAAGTATGTTTCTGAGAGCTCAGAAATGTGGGATGTTCTCTAAGTTCACTCTTCTCCCAGGTCATTTGTTACAGCACTCCTTGTAAACAACTATCTATGTGAGTATACATTGATTAAAATGTATCATTCTGTAATCATTCTAATTATACAGTAACAGGGCAGTACAAATCCCTCTGCTAAATAGATGATATCTCTAAAGATAAAATTCCTTGCTACATAATATACTTAGATCACTAAGAAATGCGGAAGTCCAGAGTAGAAATTCAGGGCCAAAACTTTAAATCTCTCTTGGCTATCATGGAAGAGGTTCTGGGAGACTCCAGGGAGAAAGTTTGCTCCTTTAAAGATCTGGAGACAATTATGGTGTTTGTGCATTCCTCTGGTGCTTTAACCACGAGTCCCAAAGGTCGAGCATTTTGTTTTACAAGACAAAGCACTCAGCGCTTTAGTGCTAACATGAAATAACAGATCAACATAAAGGAAAAAATCAGGAGATGTTAAGGGTGGTAGGAATGCTGAAGAATCTCAAAGCAAACACATCCTATTATTATTTGCATTCCTTTATGTCCTCCATTATTCAGATATGAATATATTTAATGGTGCTCTGCTGACAAACTGGATAATTTATCCATTTCTCCCATAATATCCTTCAAAAACTTTATAGCAAAAATATAACAGTGTCTGATTCATCCCTGTTCCTGGAAATATCTTAAGCATTATCTTAGCTACTAAAGGTTAATCCTGATAAGATGGAACAGAGAGGAAAATCCCATTTGCCAGTAACATTCACCAAATAGGGCATATTCTAGAAACTTAAAAGTGCTAAAAGTAAGAAAAAAAAAGGTCTGCCACAAATAGTAGCAAGTATTGATGTTCTCCTCCTCCTCTCAAATCCTGGAGAATTATTTCAACACAGAACCACTGGGTATGATTGAAAAGGACAGGCAATGAAACCACAACAGAAGAGCTGTTATTGGCAGCACAGCCAATGGTGAAGATCTGAGTAGGAAAAAATGCATTTATAGACCATGTTGTGTTAATCTCTGCAAAGAGTCAGTGCTGGGAGAAAATACTAGCTTAAGGCAGGCTAAGTCTGGGTAGAAAAGACAATCCTGGAGAAGGATATAAGAAAAAATCTGTGTGAGAGGTCTCTGATCTCTCTAGCCAGCAAAAAGTGCCAGTTGCAAAAGCATCTGGGTAAGACTGAGGACCACAAGCAGTGGCCTAATTTCCCTTGTTCAAAGGCCCTGGGGATTCCCAAACAGATCATGAATGTACCTCTTAGAACCAAGGCTAAAACCTGTGATACACAGTGATAAATAGGATGATTGTTCAGTAGAAGGCAGAGTTGAGGGAGGGGTGTGATCATTCAGGGTTTCAAATAGTGGCACCACAAAGTGCTGGACCTGCTGAAGGTTCAAGGAGTTAATGAGCTGCACATCCTGCCCGTGTCTGACAGCACAAGATATTTGGCCACAGCTATTAAGTGAAATCTGTGAGGGAGGGACATATTAACAAGGAACATGGTTCAACAACTATCCTCCAAATAAAGGATTCCATGTGACCTTGTGAAATCTGTGTCATCACAGAAGCTCCATGAAAGAAACACTTGTGCAATAAAATCAAATTAAATTCAGTACTTAAGAGCAGGACTGATTAGACATCTGGAATCAACAAATGAAAAGACTTCTACCAATGAAAAATGCTCTGAAGTTTTGGACCTTTCATGGAGTAGCTGGAAATTCTAGTTTTTTAATTACAATGCACTATAATTCCTTACTGCCTAAAGTTATTGCATATTTCATTTTTTTCAATGATACTAGAGAATTGTTGCCAAATAGATACAGAAATATTCAAGTAGTGGTGTAATTTACAATAATAATAATAATAATAATAATAATGGGGTGTGTGCCTGGAGGAAACTCTCCTTGAAAAACTAGCTGAAATATACATCAGGATTTTGTGTATGTTGGCATTTGCAGACACTCCCAGTGAGGATGTAGCAGAATAGACAATAAATACAGTAATTACAACTACAAATAATGTAAGAACACAACAGAAATAGGAGGTTGAGGCAAGGATAATATAGGTTATCATGATCTCCTGACTGTGACTAGTAGCAAATTCTTTGAGAAAAGACTGTTTGAACAGAAAAAGCATACAGGAGTTATGAAGGTAGTGCAGAAGGAGGCAGCACAAAAAAAGAGACAATAATATATCTGAAAAACATACATATGGGGGAAATGACTAACAATTGATAAAAACTTCAGCATTACATGATTAAATGCTACTTCTCTGAGCTTCTCAAAAATGTACTGTGAAGTACAACCTCCATCAAACACCACAGCAACAAAACACAATTTAATGTTGACATCTCTATGTTTCTGTACTATTTAATCAAAAAGGTCCCAGAAGAGCTCCCATGTCTAAAAGGAAATCATGGGTCTTCCTCTTCTTTTATAAGCTGTTTAAGTCTCTTATTCCAGTAATTTCTCTCTTGATTTCCCTTCTTTCTCTGTCCATAGCCAGGACATTGCATGATACAATTGCATGAAGAAAATTGCCTTGTCTTCCTGACATGCAGTGCATGTCCTAGGAGTGCTGCCTTAGGGGATGAACTACAGTGCTCTACACAGGCAGTGCCCCTCTCTCTACACAGCCACATGAAACACAGAAAATATTGTTTTGTGCCATGTTTTCCATGACAGAATACAGGAAAAATGGACATGTCTGTCAATACTGGAAATAAAACACTTCAAAAGCTTCTGAGGAAATTTTAGCTCCTGCACTATGAATACTAATGACAGCATTTACAGGCAGTTCCCAGTCACTCATGGAAGACAAATGATTCTCCAGGATCACTGTGTAGGTGGAAGAATACCACAAACAGCTGAGCCATGCATCTCATACACTCATATTCTCTGGCACAGTAACACACTGATTTGCCAGACAGTCTGGGCTGGAATCATATTAATATTCACATGCAGATATTAGACAAAGACTACTATTTCATGAATGCACCATAGGCCAAAGTTAGAGTACACAAACCCAATTTTTTAAAATTGCAGATAATTAATCAAGAAAACCCCACAAACATGTTTAGTTGGACAAACAGACGTAACCCACAGTTAATAGAATTGCTTTTTTAACATTAACAATAAAAGCACGTTGCCAAAATCTGTGTAACCTTGGATTTATTTGGAAAGATGAGGTCAGAGCTGTAGCTCGGGTAAGTTTGAATGGAAAGGCTCATCACATCTGTAGCCTATAATTGAACAGACAGTTCAACTCAGTTTGTTAGCTGAAAAAAATGTCAAAGGAAAAGAATCTCAAAATTATTTCAATCTCCAAAACAAGACAGATAGTTTTGCAGCAACATTAAACCATCCACAAGAACATCAAAAGAATGGCACAATTGGGCTATATGATAAATATAGCCAGTGAGTTTCAACATAAAAACATATGTAGTTAATCTAAATATCAATAGCATACTGATTTAAATGCTTAAAAAGAGCTATTGTGTATCTTCAAAGCTAGAAGAAACAGCTTTATAAATCAATGTTTTCTAAAAGCCCCTGTAGACTGTCATATATGATTCATCACAAATGGTTTAAAATAACACTCAGTAGATGTAAATAGACAAAATGTTTGATTTGGAGCCTACTGAAAACATTAATTATCAACAAAAATGGAAAATGCAAGGTTTGTAGAGACAAGAATTGAATTTAGTGTCTTTGATATACAAGATAAATGAAATTGGATGGCAATCATACTGATACTCCAACTGATATAATCAACACTAGATATGAATCAGTTAAATAATGTGACAGAAAAGGCTGTTTGTATACAAGATGTAATTCTATCACAACTGGTTTTTTAGCTCTAAACACAAGAAACACCATGATTTTAGTTTTGTACCCAAATCATAAGGAAAAAAAATCATAGAATGACTTAACCTTTTTAAGTACAACACCCATAAAGAAGGTAATGTGGCTATGTAAGATTTATTTTGGCTTGCTTTCTTTATTAGCTCACAAAATACATTATGATACTGGATTTAATTCTGTCACTAAACAATTTGCACACTGGTATCATTGAGAATGTTATTTTATCCTCTGATATAAAAGCCAAAGCCATGACCAAAATACTTTTTATTCTTAGCCAGTTGTTCTTTTTCATCACCAGTCTAGAGACTAAATTGTTCTCATCCATAATTACAGTCATTTTCTAAAACAAAAGAAATCACTCAAATTGCTATAGGCTGCATCAACAATTTTAATCATGTATTATCTGATTAAACAATAAATGAATTATAGTCTCAAAACATAAAAAACCACTTTTTTATTTTGAAAATAAAAACATTTCCCTTTTTATGCATTTGAATTCAGTTAAACTGTAGGCTAGAAAAGAGTCAATCAGTAACATTCTCCTGCTTCAGAAATACTGTGCCAGGAATCAAAAACATTTTTTGGAATCTTGTCTAGTTGTAGCAGAGGAGGCTTTTTCTCATGAAAACACTTCCAAGAAGTTTTCAGACTCTTCATGATAAAACAGGTGAGTAACAGTTGGGATGCAGTTGATTCCTAATGAATCACTCACTTTCACACTAGGACTAAATCTCTCACAGAGATCATAAAGGCTTTTAGTTTTCCTGCCCACTTTTCTGCTTAGTGGAGCAAACAACCATATTGAGAAAAATATTACTGGCCTGAATCTATTGCAAAATGCTGTCACAAAGGGAATTAACCTCCAAACCCTCAGTCACATGTACCTACACACACAGAATCAGGAAGAACTAAGATGCTTTTTTACATCTAGAAGGACTTTAATTTGGCAGTAGAATCAGGTACTGATTATTTGTGAACATCACATTAATATCTAGGACCATGGTTAGTTTTGGGGGGTTTTTAGCTCATTTGTTGTGGTTGTTTTTTTGGTTTGGTTGTTTTTGTTTTTGTTTTTCATTAATGACCTGGACAATGAGACAGTGTACTCTCAGCCAGTGTGCAGATGGCACCAAACTGGGAGCAGTGTCTGATAGACCAGAGGGTGATGCTGCCATCCAGAGGGACCTTGACACACTGGAGAAAGGGGCTGACAGGAACCCCATGAAATTCAAGAAGTGCAAAATCTGGCATCTGGGGAGGGACAGCTCAAGGCACCAGAACACGTTGGGGGCAGCCCAGTTTGAAAACAGGCCATCAGAAAAGAACATGGAGATCCTGCTAAACACCAGACTGAACCTGAGCCTGTGATGTGCCTTTTCCACAAAAAAGATGGGTGATATCCTGAGCTGCGTTAGGAGTGTTGCCAAGAGATCCAGAGGGGTGATTTTTCCCTTCAGCACTAGTGAGGCCACACCTGGAGTACCATGTCCAGTTGTGGGCTTCCCAGTACATGGGAGACATGGACACACTGGAGAGAGTCCAACAATGGGCAAAAATGGGCTATGGAATTGGAGCATATTTCCCATTAGTAAGGCTGAGACCTGTGACTGTTCATTTGGAGAAGGCTCAGGGGGCTCCTAGCAAAGTAGTATTTACTGATACTTTAAAGCTAGGCCAGTGAAAAGAACAGCAACCTCAAAGTTTCAAACATAACACACATGGATGTCACTCCTGCATAATATTTTCTATGTTTTTACCTACTAAAATTTCACATATCCATAACCATTCACAGCACTGAATTATACCATCACATCCTGAAATATCTGATATACAACATTTAAAATGTGCAATTCTAAGTATGAAGAATAAACCAGAAAGTAACACAATTAATAACATCCATCATCACTTTTCCTAAAGCAACTTTTATATAAGAAAAACTTTATGCTTGTAAGGTAATTACTTTTATAACTGCACAATAGTACACTAATGGCAAAATTTTAAACTTTATATGGAAATTGGCTGATAGAAATAATACAAAAACATTTTCTAATTTTATCCCATATCCTGTCACTGAAGAGAATTTTTTCTTACACATTTCCAAAGAACTTTGCATTTAAGATCTCTAAATTAATAGTACGATATCAGCATGAAAACACAGCAAAGATGCCACGGTGGTTTATAGAAGGGTATTTCCATATTAGCTACTCAACTTTCCATAGACTATAATTTTATTAGCTAGAAATGGAAAAATCAGTATGATGCCTTAAGTTTTAGTTTTCATGTTTTTCAGATTCTGTGCTGCCTAGGGATGCAGTTCTGAGCCTCATATTAAGTGCCAGTAAGCTCTCTTCGCAGAGTGTGTAGACAAAACAATTCCTTTTCTTGCTGAAGACCAAGGACAGTGAGTACAACTTTCAGGCCCAAAAGCATAAACAACAGTGAACTGAAGGGAGAAACAAGAATGATGAGACCTCACAACCTGAAGCTGCAATTGGACAATTAAACCCCAATATACAAATGGACCAATACTTATAAAAATGTGAAGTCTTGTGAATGGTGATCCATTTTGTGACCATTCTAAGTCCACCTTGGGTGTAGCCTTGGTCAGGCTCTTGTCCTGCACAAGGTGTATCCTAAAGGCTTTTCAATAAATATCTACTTTATTCTCTAGTTCTGCTCAGTCTCTGTATCAGGTCACCCTGATTACTGATGATGTCTCTGTTCTCACTAGCATTTAATTGCTTAGGTAATGCATTCAGGTTTTCAAAGTACATTGCTGTTCAACAAGCTATTTGTGTTCACTTCATATAAACTTCTTCCAGGTTTTCTGGCTTTATGTTCTTATCATAGAATTTTTGGAACTTGCTATAGCCACATTATTTTTAAAGATATTTAGCTGGTTGAGAATGCAGTTGGGATTTACAGAGATTTTTAAGGTATAGAAATGTGTAGGGCCTTTTCAATAACAAATTCTTCTTTGTGCTTCTCTTCAAAGACCTGCATCCATGATAAATGTAGTTGGATCCACCATGGGCTTTTCTAACCAAAAGTCTGTTTAATTTGGACATATGGATCATTTCCTTAACTTCAAAACTCCACCTAATTTAAAACTCAGTATCAAGACCACAGCAGCCACCTTTAAAACACAGCAATAATTTTCTGCCAATAACTCAACATCAGGCTATTGTGGTACCACTGACCTTTTATAGGAAATGGTAATTTATAAAGCAAATGGTTTTCAGCTGGCCCTGAGGACAGATCTTGTCCAGCCATAAGTAAAAACTCACATAATTTTTTTGGCACAGGAGCAGAATAGAAAGCTGCAATAAATGATACTGTGCTAATAAGTATATTTACTAAATCCCCTGTAATTTTGAAATGATCCATCACCAGACATCATCTACAGTGCCAGAGACAATAAAGGCCACTAATCATAAGTTCCAGAACTTTGAAAAGTCCAGGCGTGCTTTATTTTCCACAGTCTGTGAATGCTCAGAGCAAACACGTATTTGGCCTGGAGGAGACAACACCCAATAATGATCTCCTGTTGAAGAAGACTGTATCTACATTCTGGATCCACCAAAAAGAGAACATGAGGATCACAGAGGGAGAAAAGAAGAGAGAATATTTGCTGCCTTTCTGCAGCAAATGATCAGGCACTCAGCTAGAGCAAACTTCTGTGGTGTCTTCTAAACAGAGGAGCTCTTTCTGCATTTCCCATACTGAATAAAATAGTGACAGCTCAAGAAAAAGAAACCAGGTGACAACCACACAGATTTGCAATTCTCTCTGGATCTCTGGATACAAAATGGGACCATTTCAGTAGGCTTCCTGCTTTTCTGTAATAATTTCTGTTCCCTCTGCACTTTACACATAAGCCATTATTTTGTAGCTTTTCCCAAAGTTCCACAGCCCTAGCTCCCAGCAGACATCCCAGGGCATGCTGAATTATACCAGAAATGTGTGTTTAGGTGACTTAGTTGATTCAAAATATCTACAAAAGTGTACACAATATAAATGTACACAATTAAAAAATGACTCAGTTATATGTATTCTAACCTAATTATGGAAGTCTAACCAGTGCAACTGCTTAATAATACCATCCATTAAGAATGGACAAAATCTGAGACTATTATTCCTTGAGAATGCCCTGATACATTCCAGAAACAGGACATCTTTAGCCAACCCAATCTAGTCAGACTAAAATTTTAAGTATTTTAAGATACTAGTTTGTCTTCTGACTTTCTGACTTTATTAGTTTGATTTTCACTCCACCCTCACCTCTCATCACGAATTCCATCTAATCAAAGCTAAGACTCCAAGTCTGTGATCCCTCTTGTTTTAACCCTATTACTGCACTCTTCATCTCCCAGAAAAGCATCCCAAGTCTTTCCATCCCATACTTCTGACACACACCCCATTTCCCTAACACCTCCCAACCAGCATCACTGCTCAGTCTTGAGAGAAGAGTACCAGCACTATCTGTCCTAGCAAAGAACACAGGGACCTGCCTCTCCAGGAACTCATGGCATCAAGTTGTCACAGCCCAACCAGTGGATGACATCCTGCAAAAAGACAGCTAGATAAATTGTTGGACCAAGAATATTTAATTTATACAGCATAACTTTTGATTATATATTATGTATTTTATGTCTTATGCAGACCAGCTACCTAGACTTACATGTCTTCTTTTCTTTGCCAGTCTGCACTTACATGTTCCACTTCTTTATAATATGTTTTAATATTTGGACATTATAATGGATTTATCCCAGAGCCATCTTCCACTGGATTTTTTCTCATTCCTTTTCAGCAAATTATATTTTATCCATCTTCTAAACTGTAAAACAGAATGAGTAATTTAATACAGTTTCTGACCTGAAGTAAAATCCACAAAACTGCAATTTGCTGTAAAATTCAAAGCAGTCAAGTTCAACAATATAAACTTCTGAACGGAACTGATGTTTTATTTATAACTGAAAGAAAATAAACATTGATGATATTTTCCCGTAGCAATTCATCCACTAATTTAAATAACATTTCTACTTGTCTGTAATTTTCTGAAGTATTGAGCAATAAAAATTTGCTTGCTTCCACCACCATAATGTCCTGCTACTGTCATCTGTACTTCACTAAAGTACAAATCTGTATTTATGGGAAGACATTTGAGTGTTTATAGAAAATAATTTTAAAGTGCTAGATTCATGCATTTACTTAAGTGCTATTCATATTTCCTTGGCAATACAAAAAACTCCAATGTAACAGAATGCAAATTCAATTTATATCTTAGCAATTTTAACCTTTGGTAAAAGTCCCATTTTCCTTTCTCAGACTAAGCAAGCAGAAATAATTAGATTCAGAACAAAAATGTATTTCAAATGAGTCATATATTGCTGATATATTAAAATAAACTATCTCCCTGTATATGACTTGCTGAATGAATTAGACTTTCCATAGCTACATTCATTTGCCAAAATCTCCTTCGTTTCATATTAAAAAAAGAATAAAAATTCATATACTTGGGAGAAATTATAAATTAAACATGTTCTGTTCCAGTCCAACATCTGTGATAATTAACAAAACTCTTAGCTGAGACAATCTTAGAAAGGCTGCACTGAAGGAAAAATGAATAATCTTCCACGTCCCTATTGTATAAGACAATAAGATTAAAAAATAGGTGGTAGGTTTGGGCTTTTTTTTTTTTTTTTCCTTCCTTCCTGCAAGAAGGGCTACTGTATTAGGAAAATATTTGTAGTAGAAAGGATTATGAAGTACTGGAATATACTGCCTGCTGAGATTGGTGTATCTCCAACACCTGTCATATTTAAAATGACTAAAAACACCCTGGACAAATCTGCACCAAGGTTAACCACAGCACAGCTTGAAGACATCCACCTCCCTGCCAATTCTATCACTTTGTGGTTCTTAGTCAGGATTTACACCAGTGGTCCTTAGCAGAGTTGTATCTCCTATCTAATAAGCACAGTATTCTTTTCAAAAGAAAATAGCCCAATTTACCTAATTCTAAATGGAGGATCATCAAATTTTATACACATTTTAAACAAAGAAATCAGTGGATGTGTTTATTTATTGTGATTATCATATTTTAAAATATATGTAGGTATTATCCCCATTTTTCAAAGGAAAATTTGGATTACATAAAAGTATGATTTTCCTAATCCCAAGCACAGAAAACCAAAGAAAGAGTGTAAGAGAACACATTTAGGTCTGTCTACTTTCAGAGCTAAATGGAAACTGTCCTTTTATTTCTGGGTATACCACCATATTTCTCACAAATAGAGCTGATAAAATACAGAAATGTCAGGTTTAGAACAGGAGTAAAGACAGAACTGATGAGTTTTAACATCAGAGAAACTTAATACCAAATCTAAGTTTGTAATCTCTGCTTATGTTGTTGTGTTAAAATGAAAACCTTTTCCTCACACAAAAGAATGACATAAATACTGCTTTGGTAAGAGATTTTTTTATGTTGTTCCTGGGATATATGTAAAATACACATAATTACCCAAAATAAAGCTTCATTAAGTTTCTGCTTTAAAAGTCCCATTCTTTTGCACACAATTCTTTAGTCATCTCAAAAATACTTCATGATAATACACTAAGTAGTGCTGTGTTATAAATGTTTTAAGTCGCAGAAAAATTAAATCTTGTCTTTCTCATGTTGATTGTTGCAAATTAAAGGATCTAATTTGAAGTGATGAACATTCAAGCATAATTTTCTGTGTATAGTTAAAAGTACTTCACTACCACATGACACTACTGTTTTTACAGAGAAGTTAAATTAACATACAAAACAGAACTAGTTTGTGGGCTTGAAGGAAAGTTCAGTAACTGAAATTCAGGCTTTCATCCCCTATACCCACTCTTTTATTGATCAGCTGTATTCAGTTATTTAACATACTAAATATTTTAGTTACTTTTTGCAAAATTTTTTTCATGACCCATTGTTATGTCAACCATTTACCACATAATTCTAGCTAGTATTTTAATAAACCTGTCTGAATTTCTACAAAACCAAAACAGTGTAAGACCACAGGATAAAATATCTCTGTAAAAGAAAATATGATGCTTTGAAAATACAAAAAGCAATGAGCCTGAGAAAATACCAGTATTTATCTCATGTATTGCTCTTACTCCTAAGAAAACCTATGAGAGGATTTGACTGCAACAAGTTTGTACTTGTATATATGTACTGTACAAATCAAGCATTCCACTTTTGGACTGATCTGAATGCTAATTGAACAGATAGCAAAAGAGGAAACAGCTGAAATGTAATTGCTGTGAATTCAGGACAGATGTACTAACAGAAGACAAAATTGAGTACAGTTATACAGAGATAATCAAGAGAGAAATCCGGTCACACTGCATGCCAACTTACTGACTCAATTGTTTAGTGAGTGGATCCAAAGATTAAGGATTTATTATTCATATCTCATTGAAAACTTCAACCAGAAAATTGCAGAGAATATTAAAGCAAGAAATATTATTTTCTAAGATTCCAGTATAAACAAAACTAATTTTTTTTTTAAATTTCATGCTGTGTTGTCTTCATTTAAAAGGGTGAAAGAACACACAGATAACAGAAAAAATGAGAAATACCTCACTTAATGATGCAGTTCTCAAAGGCCACATCCCTGGTTCATAACCCCAATCCCCTCAAGCCCACAGATATAAAAATAAAATATATTCTATGTTTTTAGAGATAGTTTTACTGTTTTTGCAATATCATATGCCATCAATATTTGCAAAAAAGCAATATTATCATTTAAGTTGCAGTCTACATTGTAGATGCTGTACCATTAGCATATTTTAAAAGTCCAAGTGCAATTTTATCAACCACATAGTACATACACAGAGAATAATTCAGTATGTATCACAAGAAAGTATCTAATCCCTTTACCATTATTTCTCTGAACTTTTCTTCTAAAAATATAAGTGGATCTTCTGGATGGGCAGTAACTACATCACAAAGTAGCACTTGCAAAACGAAACTGCAAATTAATTCCTTGAATTTACAGCAAAGTAGCATCCAGTTATGAAGATGTTAAAATAAACAACAGTTTACCAGAACCTTTTAAAGTACTGCAAAACAGAGGCATTATTTTTTAACCAGTTCCCTTTCATTCAAGTTTTAAAGGTAATTGTGCATGTATCAGAATAATTCCATTGCTAGACTTCTAAATACTGAGTTTAGGATAGTGAAATAAGTGGCATTTCTTTAGTAATTCCTACTAAGAATGTCATTGTTTTTTATGTGCATTAATATAAAGAATATATATAAGATTGGATAATTTTATTTACTTAATAAGAAATGGAATATAAAACAAGTTTAATACTGTGAGGTAAAGAGTATGTTGAATGGGAAGCTGGACAAAAACTGATCTGGTAATGAATATTGAAAACGAAATGCAGCTAAAAGATATTTGCTTTTCAGGATTGTTTTATCATACAATTTTACATCATCTTTTAGTAACAACGCACCAATGAACATTTTTTTTCTCATTTGTCCTTTAGCTATCTTCAAGCTAAAGGATATGGATCGTTTACTTTTGGACTTTGAGCTCACATATAGCAAGATATTTAAAGTGTATTAAAGTATATGGATAAATTGCAGTTATTTAAGTGAATATTTATTGGAAATGATAAACAAGAAATTCTTTTGCCTGGTAAAAATGTCAAAACATGGCACGCAATACTACCGTCCTTTCAAGACATGGCCTCTTGCTGTTATTAAACTAATGAGGAGCTTGTGCTTGAATCCTTTTCAGGAAGCATGGTGGGAGGACAAACAAAAAGAGGAAGACTCTCAATCAAATCCACACTGAGGACAAATAGCAAAAGCCACACATGGCAGAGGCAAAAAAGGCACCCTTTCAAGTTGTCCCTCACCCTACAGAGGCAGGTAGAACAGCTTGACAGGGCCTTCCATGGTCTAATCAGTAATGCTCTACTGTGTAGAGACAGATTCAGCCAATAATGTAAATTGGAAGGGATCCCTGAAGGTAGTTGAACAGAAGTTGTTGGGATGCCCCATTATTAGAAGTGTTCAAAGTCAGGCTGGACAGTATTTTGAGCAAGCTGATCAAGTGAAAGAGAGGTGTCTCTGCTCATGGCAGAGTGGTTGCCCTAAACGTTCTTTGAAGGTTCCTTCCAACACAAACTGTTCTGTGTTTCCAGGAATGTAAAAAAATACCAATATGAAAAGGTGAAGACAAAATTAAAGGCCATTGTCTTCAGTTTTGACATCTGAATGTTTACAACACTAGTCAACACACCAATTCCAACCTTAGCATCTTTTCAATCCTCTTAACAGAAATGTAATTTGCAAGATGAGGCTGACCGTTGACTGTGGTAAAAAAAAAAAAAATACATCACTTATCATTGTAATTCATGGAATGCAATATTTTAAATAATTAACAGCTAAATGGTTTTTATCACAAATTTTCCTATGGGCAGATTCCCAAAGCCATTTCCAACATTGGTAAAGCACTCCCTCTGCTGGATAAGCCAGTATGTGACTGCCATATCTTATTTCAAGTATCATTTGCCTTTCCCCCACTTTTTCAAAGGAACAGACAATTTCTTCTCCTTTGGGTGTTCTGAAAGTTCTACGACACAAGAAATCCAATCCGTCCAGTGATATTCTGGAATGTAATGCCTCTGTTTAACATTTGAGAACATTAATTAAATAAGGAAGAAATTGTAACACTTCATGTTGCAATCCTCACTCTAATACTCTTCAGTAATCCTTGGACTAGGTATAAAACTGGAAACAATTGCGTCAATTATGGCAAGCAATTAAGTCGGTACAAGTCTGGCTGTTTCTATCAGACTTCTTCAAGTCGCTCAGCAAATTAAAAGAGTCTATCACCAATGTTTTCACCCATTCCTCTTAATACCACTTTAGCCATTTACCCTTCATGGCAAAATTAATTTGGGTTCTAGGGCAGAAAAATCTTAGGCCAGCTCTTCATCTATATTTAATTCCAACATTGTAAGAATACAGCTACTAACCACAGTGAAGCTGTCACACACAAGAGTGTTTGCAAGGTTAGTTTGCCTGACTTTAAATGAATACTGTTTAAAAGTAAATCTGGATGAGAACAGTCAGAAATCAGACAGGAAGGAAATTCTCAGATGCAACAGGGAATCCTAAATTATTTGGACAAGATTACTTGGACTTCAACTTGTTTGGACCATGTCCAAACCACAACCTCATCATAAAAAGACTTAAATGGCCATTTTAGAACTCTCTATCCTTAACTTTGAGTCTATGAGTATAAATGTTCAAAGGTCTCATCTTAGCTTTGATGTTCCTTAATAAAAGGACCAGTATTATCTAATTTATCTTCACACCAAGCATACTGTAACTTCATAAAGAAATGAAAATATAACAAAATTAAATAAGAAATATGGCTAGATATCAGTTAGTAACAACCTCTAAGAAACAAGAAAAACAAGGATAAAAATATTTTAGGGTAATTTTTAACTGGTTCTTTTAAAATTGAGCCTTCCTGTAATTTTATCCATAATACTTTCAGTTTTAGTTCCCTAACTTAACGTCACTGCTGCTATAATGCTGTTATAGCTATAATGCTGTAACTTTTGCTTGGAAATGTAGATATGAGCTGTTTTTCAAGTGCTGAATCAAGAAATACACCTAATGCTGATACATCTTACATTTTGTTTTCCTGTGCTTAGAAAGCAAAGAATGATCTAAAGACCGACTCCCAGGAGAAGCACTCAGTCAACACTGCAGCACTGCTCTGTAATTATTGTAACTGGCTCAAGATTTCTTTATTAGTATTTGTATGGAAATCCTGGCTGTAATAGCTGATTGCAAATAGGGTATACTTTGCCAGCTTAAATATATCAGGATATCTCTTAAACTTGGATTTGTGTATTGTACCTTTTTTTTCGTTTGAAGGAAACTGAAAAACAGCTGTTGCAGATTTGGTAACAAGTGAGATGAACATGATAAACAGGAAGGAAACTAGAGAAACAGAGAATCACCTTATAAATTCTAGGGGCAAATTTACCAACCCTGTATCTTCCACAGTCTTTCATGCTGTGCCAGTTTTACTCTCTGACATTTTATGATAGTCAATTTACTCCTGTGCCAACAAGAATACTTAATCCACCAGTATCTGAAGCATGATCCAGTGTCATTTTTACGACTGACAGGCCATTAGATAATATGGATTGCACCCAGTGCACTCATGAGGAAGGGATTACCCGGCTGGAATCTAGAGGTTCTTCTGTAATTAACACTGAAGGAGTTAAATGTATCAGGGAAAGCGCCAGTGCTGTTCACCGGCTTCGTCTTCATTTCAATCCTCATTTTAACATAGATTATAAAGCAGAATTGCTTTGTTCCATCTTGTTTTAATTCTTAAAGTTTTCATAAATCGTTTGAAGCATGCTAGCGACGAAACGAGCGGACCAAAATCATGCCCAAGGCGAGCAGAGAGCTGTGGGAAGAGTGCGAGTTGCCCCCGCCAGCGCTGAGGGGCACAACGAGCCGGGACCAGGGCTCAGCTGAGGGGCGAGGGGGACCCTTCGCTGCGGGGGGTGGCGGATGGCTCCCTGCCATAGATGTTACCGGGGGAGTTTGTTGTCCCGCCGGCTCCAGTGGGACCAGGCCGCCGACTGCCTGGACACACAGCGGGTGGCGGAGGGCCTGGGAGGGGGAGACGGCGGTCCCCCACTTTGGGGATGATGGGCCCCCGCCAGGGGCTGCCATGGCGCAGGACAGCCCTTCCTGCCAGCGGGCCGCCTCCCCGAGCCTGTTTCGGAACGCGCTGCGGTACCAGGCGGGCCCGGGAGCGCGGGTGAGTCCCTAATGTAAAACACAAACTGCATCGCATCGGTGTCAGGCAGCGGCGGAGCCCCTCCCGCGCCCCGCACACGGAGCTGTGAGCTCGGCATCCCTGCGGCACCCCGGGCGCAGCCCCCGCACCCAGCGCCCGAGGGAAGGGAAGGACAGAGCCGCGGCCGAGCCGCGCCGGATGGGGCGGTGGCTTCCGCGGGCCACGCAGCCGCGGCCGGGGTG
>VYXD01012922.1:101139-174603 GCA_013397195.1 Hylia prasina
CTCCACGGCCATGCGGCGATTTGGAGCACTCTGGAGGGTGGTTTATTTTTAGAAAAGCCTTTTCTTTTCTTTCTTTCTTTCTTTTTTTTTTTTTTTAATAAGTCCCCCTAAGCGTACATCCGATCAGTGTATTTACTTATGTTATTGCAGTTGTGTTCCCCCTATAATTCAAAGCTGAACTGAGTGTTTAGATGAAGATGAAAAATGATTTTGTTTTTGAAGTGAACCCTTGGATCATCATAATTAACATTGACCTCTTTGGTTTTTTACCCTGAAAGAATACTATGGTGTTTGCCTGGTCAGATGTTGGAAGTAAAGCTGGGGAATTTAAAGCACTGGTAGCTTCTCAGAAGTCATCTCGAGTAAGCTATGACTAGTCCAGCAGTCATCGATCGGGTCTCACAGCTCTTCAGCTGGTTAAATAGTTCTCCCTCCAACCTGGCTGGAAATGGCTTTTTGATTGCATTTGTTGCCCTTTTATAAAGGTCAGGTACTCTGTGACATCATCCTGACCCAGAAGCAGCCTTTCTCCGTTGTTTTGAGAACTGCCATGATCAGCAGAGTTCCTAACATTGTGGCAGTTACTTTGTCAAAGGACCTCAGTGTACTAGCAAAGTGTCATTATTATAATTTCTGGAAGCAGTAGTCTGTAAACTGGAAGTTTTGTTTCCTACAGTGCCCAGACAGATTTCCACATTTCATTTCAGGGACACAATAAAAACCCCAAACCGTGTTTTGTGAATATTCCTAATAATTTTGCAGAGGAAATTTGCTATTGGCTGAGCAGGAAGTAACTCACCTCAACCTCTAATTTTGTGTTCCTTTTATTCTCCACCTTCAAAAGTGGTAATTAGAGGACTCAGGAAAAGGATGGAAATCTTAGTGTCATAAAACACAGTCTTTTTACCATGACATGATGGTTGGGCACAACCTTAGAACGTGTCCCAACACTGAGAGCTAAATTTCAGCTTTGTAAAAAACATTAAGTAGCAACTAAGTGAAATGTCTCAAACTTAGTATCAAGTATTTAATTTCTAAACATTGACAGACAGCAGTCCTCCAGTGTCAACGCATACCATGGATGTGGATGTTCTACAGAAACTTATTCATTTGCTCCAGGCCACAGATGATCCATTAATTCAAGAGCAAGCTTTAATCACTCTCAGCAACAGTGCTGCCTTCTCTGTAAATCAAGTGAGTACTGTTCTGTAGAAAACAACAATGTCCAATGCCAGCCAGTCTGGCAGAGGAGAGCTGCTGTTTTGCTAAAGAGTGACACAGAACTGAAAGCTAGGATAGCTTGTGCTCTAAAATCCATTTAATATCTTGCCTTAATTTCTGCTGGCCCAAATAATATAATTCAGCAGTTTCACAGAATTTACTGAATTATAATGTTTGGACCACTTAAAGTCCGTACAGAGTCCTGTAATTCAAAAGTGCTGTGAATGTATCTTTTGTTGCTTACAATTATGTGATGTTAATGAAAAGGTTGAATACTATGTTAAATACTTTCTGGTTCAGATCTAAAATTTAGTGAAGTAAACTAAATTTTTTATCCCTCACAAAGTTGTGTGCTCTTTGCACATTAGCAATTTTACAACCATCGAGGTATCTCCAAATCATTTGGACATGGAATGCAGAAAAACTTGGAGCCGGATGCCAATTTTCATGCCTTTTTAACAGTTTAACCTCCAAGGTCCCGCCCTTTTTACTACTTATAACAAAGTAGCAAAACTGCTACTGCTTTCTTAATAAAAATCTCATAAAATAGAATGCAACTGGAGCCCAAAGCCCAATGGTCCATTAATTAAAAAAAAAAAACAAACAGTATTTTTTTAAGACAGTTACAGTCTAAGTGAGAAAGACTAAAACTGTAATAAAAATAGGCGTAAAGGAAAAGTTTCAGAACCTCTACTATGATAATATGAAGCTGCATCTTGAAATTCTGTCCTGTTCAGGCAGGACTTTTAGGTACTGCAATCTGGCTCACATGTTCTATAAACTCATTATCCAGTAATTTCCTTTAATTCTTGATAATCTAAAATGCTTTAGGCATGCTTTGCAGGCCAGTTTTTAAAAGCAAAGGTGATGCACCATTGTCAAACAACAGCAACTGATATTTTTTGATCCTAAGCAGGACCTTTAGTTTCAGTAGAAGCAATAAAGCAGTATCTGCTAACACTGTTTAAACAGAGCAGTCAATTCTGGAATTCTTTATTCACATACTTCATTTTTGTCAATATGGAGACTTTGAGGGAATGTTTCAGCATTTAAATTGAATTTTTAAAAATCATATTAAATATCTTCTATATTTCAGGACATAATCCGAAATTTGGATGGTCTTTCTGTTATTGGAGGGATGCTCTCCAACTGTGTTCCCAAAGTTAAAGAAAAAGCACTAAATGCACTTAATAATTTGAGTATGAATATTAAAAATCAGGAAGAGATACAGGTAAGATTCTTAATGGGAAAAACCAAAGTAACTGAGGCAAAGAGATAGTACAGGTCCTTCAGCATATTTGTTAAATACAAGCCAGGGTGCCAAAATGCTTTGATTATAGACATACAAGTCAGCAGATCTGCATGACTGAAAGGATAACTTAGAAATGCATTCCTTCACTAGCATTTACTTCTAAGACAGGAACCTATTCTGTTTGTGTTCAGCTTTCATAAAATACTATTAAACTGAGATTGTGCTGCTAAGAGTATAGCAAAATTATGTAAGATAAGATGATTTCTGAACGTGCCTAGAACATCTCCTGTTCTGTTTAACAGAATGGATTGCAGACTGAACTTGCCAGGACTCCTTAGCTAAGGGAGAAGAAAATAGTAATTGAGCCCCTGAGTTTGTATGAGACCAATTTTTAAGGTGATAATTCCATCTTAAAAGTGTGTATAAATTATAACAAGTTCCACTGGTAAATACAGTACATGTTATAAAGAAGAAAGGACTAAACATCAAGAAAAAATAAATCTATCTGATTAATCAATAGATCAAGAAATGTCCAAGTGGTGAGCTGAGGCAGATTGGAAGACTTTTACTAGTTTGCTTCAGTAGCTTGATAAAAAGGTAGTGTGACTGTATGTGGTAGTCTGCAGCATCTTTAGCAATAGGCAATTTCTATTAAGTAGTGATTACCAATATTTGTCTAGGTGTATAAGTAGAAAATAACTCCTTTGGTAAGGGTAAATTAGTTTTTTTCTCAGTTAGGACTTCAAGATTTGTTGTACACTGTCATCCAGAAGAAAAATTGGTAAAAATAGCAGTTAATGTCAATTGTCATCGCTGTTCCTACAGTGTGCTCCAGTAAATGGGACACATGTTTGGGAGAAAGGATTTAATTTCAAAGCTTGTCCTTAGCTTGTTTTCAATATTTAACATGTTAGTTACTTTTAAGTGATTTTTGAAACAACTCCTTAAAGCAGCTATGTCACTTTGAAGACGGAGTCAAAGCAATTTAAGTTTTCAGAGCAAGTTATGTTTCAGGAAGATTAGTGAGTATAATGCTGTATAGTCAGCTTCTGTCAGGCCACTAGAATGTCTGAATATTCAAAACAAAAAAGTACTTGTTTCCAAGAACCTTTACCATCCAGCCAGCAATGTTCAGGAAGTATTTATGTTACTGTAGCTAGGCCATGATACTGTTTGTGACAGAAAATATACTTTTATCAAAAACTGTTCTCTCTATTTCCTCCTCCCTTTCCCCAGGTATTTATTACACAAGTTTGTAGGACTGTTGAGTCAGCTCCCCTGAACTCTGATGTGCAACTAGCTGGACTCAGGCTGTTGACAAATATGTCTGTTACCAGTGACTACCACCAACAGATGATAAACTCAATTCCGTGCTTTCTTCATTTGCTTTCAGAAGGGACTGAAAGGACACAGGTACTGGGTAACGTTATTTTTACAAGCCATTTATGAAGCTGCTTTACTTGCCTTGTTTCTTACCATTTTGGTAAAATGGTTTAGACTGTGCTAAGAAAAACCAAATATTCATTAATGATGCAGATTTTATCCACTAAAATATGGATCTGCATTAGTTTCACAATATAAATTCAAAAAGGGGGGAGGGAATACTGATAGTGGAACCATCAGGCTACAGCTCTACCAAAGCAGTGCAGGGTGCACTGTGATTGCCCTGTGCCTTTGCCATAGCAACTCCAGAATTCTCTTCTGCTCTAAACATTGCTACTGCCTCACAGAGCAAGGAGAACCTGCATGGGACAGGCTTCCCTGATACATGAATCTCTGTAGGGAAACATGCCAAGCAGTGACCCGAAGTTAGGGACTTTTGTTCTGTTATGCTTATGACACCTCTGGCAACCTTAGTGACCTCAACTGGAAATCATGCTTATTTGTGATTATTGTAATACTGAAATGAGCTTCAGCTAGGGACCAAACTCAGCTTTTATTCAAGATGTTGTGGTACCATCAGTATACATGGTCGCTCTATCAGATCAAAACCAGGTTTCCAAAACACACATTTCCACTGAACATAACACACCTATTGTACTTAAGTACAGGAAGCAATATAGCCTTTTCCTAGTGTTTAAAGATTAGCATCACAAGGCCCAAGAAAGCACAAAGCTGTATTTGTATATGCTCTGGATCATTTTAAATGTAGTACTTAACCATCTTCTTTGTATTTAAAAAATATTCTGCATTTGGCCTACTCGGATTTGTTTATGGGTCTTGCCTTATTTTGATGTTTAAGTCAATCTGAATTTGCTTCTAACATGCCTATACCTTGGTTTTCCCTATACCAAAATACTCAAGACGTTAGTTAACCTATTCTACCCTTTTCTCCCCAAGTCAACTTTGACATTATTGATGCCCATTAAGGCTGTACTTACTGTTTTGAAGCTTTTAATGAACTTGTACATTCCTCACATCAGATCCAAGTTTTGAAAGTACTTGTGAACTTATCTGCAAACCCAGCCATGACAAGACATCTTCTCAGAGCTCAAGTAAGGTTCTTACTGCTTCATTTCATTTTTAGCATATATACACATATACCAGTTTAGATATTGCATGCAACAGAAAAATTTAAATTCATTAGAAATATATATGCAAATCCAGAATAAATTCTAGACACTGCTTGATTAAAATCAGTAGCTAAGTGCACTTTCTTTCACAGGCTGGTTTTATTCCAGAGGGTAGTGTAATACAGAGGGAGAGGCACAGGGTCTGTGCACTTGGAAACGGTTGTATTTCCCATGTACCATTCCAGATAATCAATGATAACTTGCAGAAGCATGTTCTAACCTTCCCTTTCCAAGGGGATAATACCATGAACTTCAGTTTGTGTTACGTAAAAGGAACCCAAAACTTCATTTCCAGACACACAATCAGTATATAGATTGAAAACCATCAAACAGAACCAGTACTCTAAGTGATCCTGCTCAGCTGCTGTTTCTATACCCAACCTACTGGACCAAACCCAACTAAATTTCACTGGAATCCCCAACCCTTTATTCAAATGCAGCCATAACACTGTTGCCTCTAAGTGAACTTTTCCCTGTGCATTTACTTTTTTCTTCTTGGAGAAATTTGTGTGACATTTGCTGTGGTGGCCTTAGCACACAGGTAAGTGTAACTTCCTTAAAACATGCAATGGCTTTTATTTGTGAGCTATCTGCCATGAGCAAAGCTAGTCTAGATAATGCTGTCTTTTCATTATGCAAACAAGGTAGGGTAGCTAAATATTCAGTTATCTGTTAAGCGTATCATTTTTTCATGTATCAGATATGCTAACAAAAACATTCAGGGCAAAATCAACGTGGCTGAGAAGGAAAGCAGACCCTTTCTTCCAAATTTTCCAGAATTTTGGAGATTGAAAATACAAAGCATTTATTAGCCCATTGATGCACAGGCCAGTCTTTTCTAGAGAGAAAATGTGCACACTGTGCAAGTTTCTGACAGGAGTTCACAGCATATGAAGTTCTGGGATGTCATACATTTCTGGTTTAGATGGTTTAGTGCACTTTTTTTTCCATTTTCTGAAGTTAGATTTAGTTACACATACTTACTACTGGTGATTAAGTATAGAATATTTCTTCAATACCCTAGGTGCCATCATTGGTGTTACTTTTTGACAACCATACAAACAGAGATATTCTTGTTCGAGCCCTGGCATTTGCAGCAAACTTGAAAAAGAACATGAACGATGAAGAAAGCACCATGATTGAGGAATACAGTGAAGACTCAATTTTCTTCACACTCTGCAGGGACTTTGCCCCATTTGCTCAGAGACTGGCATCTTTGCTGCATCACCCTGACACAGAAGTGAAGGAACAAGTTGTGAGAATATTAACACAATAGTGTTGTTTCCTTAAAACAGACTGACCTGATGAAAATATCTAATCTTGGCAATGCTATACTAAAAAAGCCTGCAAGAAGTAAACAGTATAACAGTGATGGAGAAAAAAACCCAACCCTAAATACTGTCATTTTAATAGGCACAAATAAGTTACTACAAAAGAGAATGCAGTGTAATCAATACAGAGAGCATAACATATTTTTGTACAAGCAAGAGAAAAGCAATAGCTTAATTATTACTGATAAACCACTGCACAGTTGCTACATTTATGCAATGGGGGCAAACTGTTTAAAACATGAAAACATTCATATGTAAAATGAACTTTTTAAATGGATGAGTAAAGTGAATGAAAAGATCCTTCGCAATGTCAGACTTTTTTTACTTTAAGTATTTGCAGCTGTTAAATAAATACCTCTTTAAAAGTATGCATTAAAGATTCAGCAACTTCAGTTTAGGCATTTATATTTCATTTGTCTATTTATGAAATTGGTACAGCCAAATCTGACAAAACAATACCGAACTATCATCAGCTTCCTACAGAATTATCTTCAATGAAAGCTGCATACTACACACTGAACCCAGGTTTTTTCACCTTTCCTGCAGAGAATTCATTCTAAAACTCCATTCTTGTATGGTTAGTATATCCATTCCATTGAGCCAAACTCCAATGCAATTAACCACAACTGTGAAAGGTTTTTGCACTTGAACAAAAATTGAAAGGATTTTATATTGCTTTAAAATTGTCACTTTAGGGAAAGCAGACGTATTTTTTAAAAAAAATTATTAGTCAAGGATTATCTGCAAGTGCAATTCAGCATTCTCATTTTTATAAAAAAAAAAGTCTACAAGAGCAGTATCATACACATTTTTACAAAAGCTTCCAATTCTGTAGCAGCCCTTGGGCTTCCTTTCCTTGGAGATCTTTACTCCTTTTTTTTCCCTGCAACTGGAACATCATTGGAATGAGTGCTTCTGCAGAATTAGCCTTCATAAAGTTTTAGTCATCAATCCAGCATTAATTCAAAATGAAGTGAAATCCATACAAACATTACTGTAAAAGAACCTGAACAGAGTTTCATTGATGAACAGAAAACATACTGGGAAATACTTCTAAAATCAAACTACTAAAAAAACTTCCACTACAAACTAAAAAAGGTGTCAGATGTAAAGGCTAGGAAAGTTTTCCACTTTCTTCCTTTTTTAAGAGAACTGTATCATCTAAACTGTTACCAAGTGCTTCATTTTTCTAATTCAGTACACTCACTCTGCTCTAAAGAAAACATTACTATCTTCTCTTTCTGTAATGCAATAGATACTTATTTTCAGGTCACTTTGCAAATAGCTAAAACTGCAAGAAAAATATGACCTTGAAACTGTGACACACCCATGCCCTGATCAATACAGGGGTAAAGCTACACGTATCTAATTTATCCACATTGGTAGTTCTAACTCACCAGGAATACACTTAAGGCAGAAATAGAAGTTGGCATGATTCCCAGTCAGAAACTTGACAATTGCTGCATTGACTGAACTTCCTTTTCTCCTTCCCACTGCTCCTAAATACTCTACAGTTTGTAATAAGCAAGCTACATTACAATCACTTAATGTTTTGCAACTCTTTGTAGATTTAATGTTTTCTGCTACTGAGTTTGACTAAGAAAAATAAAGACTAGGCCAGACACTAAAAATTTACCCACTCTCCTCTCCTGACAAGACATTAGGACCAGTCTTAAGCTCTAAAACAGAGATGTCTAGATGTCCCTTTCCATGTTCTCCAACCTAAAAGTAAGTTTTTCAAATACATCTTTTTGATAGAGTTGATCTCATATCCGTTACTTTGACAGCTGACAGAAACAAGTGACCTTTTCTAAAAATACATGAGAACTTGCTACAGTGTTGTCTCAGTTCAGTTTTTTTCTGGTCTAGAAAGGACTATTTTCAAATGCTTTCTTCATAGAGCAATGCTGTTCAGATGTTCTGAAATCATGCAAGACTTTCCCATGTGCCTTCATACGAAGATGTCTTATTTTTTATCACCTACCCCACACCCCTGGTGGAATCTTATCAGCACCAAGCAAAACATAACGGTCACCATTCTAGGTACAAATGTTGTGAAATTACAGATCCAAAATAAAATATGTCATTATTGACATTTAGGTTCTGATCCATGTAACTCAGTATTTCTCTGCTCTGTGGCTGCTTTTCTAGGTATCCTGTATTTTGGTTTCGCTCTTTCTAAAGTACATAATTTTACAGAAAAACCTATTGATGTTAATAAAAACAGGAAAAGAAAACAACCTGCAACAAAACCAACCTTAGTCTTAAATTCGTCCTTCAAAGTACTCAAAACTCCTTGCAGCTTGGTCCTCCACAAAGTTACAAACAGGTAATATACATTTTATCACCCATGTTGTGATTGAAGCTGTTGTGTAAATACGAGAGACTTCATCTGAAACACCCTCAACACTGAACAGGGTAGTTTTAAACCAGTTTTCATAACTGTCTACAGTGAAAAGATTACCTCAGTTGTTGCTACCATGAAATCTCATTAAATGGCTTTAATTAGTTGCCAGAACTTTATGTCTTTAAATAATGTTTCTTGCATATATTTATTTTTGTGGAATTTGAAAATAAAATGTACAGCAAGAGAAAGAAAAAAAAAACCCATCCCACATATCCCACAGAGGAAAAGAAATCATAAACAAAACATGATTTGCCAATGAAATTATGAAGGAAAATAACAACCCTTTTTATTGGCAACAACAGGCTTTAATTTTGTAAATTAGCAAGACAATTTGATACAGATACATTTGGCCAAGTTTTATAACACTGAACAATGTTGTAATCTCTCATTCAACTTTAAAATTATAGGGAAGCTATTAGAAAAAATACCACAGCCCTTGCTTAAGACTTTCTACTGAAAAAAAAAAAAAAAAAAAAAAGAAGAAAGAAAAATAAAGGTACTTAGAAAAAGGCTGAGTTAATGCAAGGACAAGCGACAATACGAGATTTTTCCACTTCATGTGCTGCAATTGACACATTCAGACCTAACTTAAAAACAGACAAAACAATAAAAGTGTGCAGATACTCTGGCCAGCAGTTAGTTTTACACATCCATGATGCAATATATAATTATGTCTCTCTTTAAAAGGCACATTTCTTTGATGTAAAATTCAGCTTTTGTGGTTCATTAATACATGAAAATGAAAAATGAAACAATTTTACCATGCTTGTGCTTTAACAACATGGCTGTATTGGAAGACTTCACCCCACAAAACATCCAGGAAAGCTGTCAAGGTTCAGGGCATAACCTGAAGACTAACAAGTGGGAGATGACAGTCTAACAATGAATAATTCAAGTCAGCCATTCATCCTAAGAATATGTTCTGTGCTGAAGTTAGTATTGCTGCTGCAGGTAAGAAGAAGAGTTTAAAAATAATTTTTTTTATCAGTGGGGTGCATCAGAGCAAGTTATTCCCAAACAATTAATATATAAATCACTTTTAGATCACCTCTCTAAATTTATAAACAATATAACTAGTAAAATTTGTCATGAAATTGGTATGCAAGCTTCAGTCCTGAAACTGACAAACCTGGCATTTAGAAATCCAATTCAATCTCAAAAAATCTATTGTGTACATACATTATATTAGTATTGTAATATTAATTGCTAGTTCAAATCAAACAGGGCTTACAAGGAACTGACACTGTTTCAGTTTCCAAACTGGTCATTTGTATTCAAATTCCGTGACTCTCCATGGCGTAAGAGAAAGAAGTCATCTTTTTTCAAGCCATATCTTTCAAGAGCTTCATTCAGTTTAATTGGAGGATCCAAGTAATACTGGAAAAAAAAGAGAATAATATGAGGGAAAAGATACCACTCACAACATTTTTTGAGAGGGGAAAAAAAAAAAATCACTGCTCTAAGAAACGGGGGGAGGAGAAAGATATTTGTCAAATTAAAATGTGCGGGTTCATTTTAAGGTTTTGAAGGATAAGAACGCTGATTTACAGCTGCAGAGTAACTAGCAAGGCTCAGCCTGTCAGCCCGAACGGGGTCGTTTTCAATAGACGCCCTCGGAGGAAGCGCTGGCCGCCAGCAGCCGGCGCTTTCCCCGGCGCCGTCAGCCGGCGGTCCTGTCTGAAGGCCGGGCTCGGGCAGCGCGGCCCCCCCGAGTCACCGCGGCGCATTTGTTACATTGCCCAAAGGCATCGTCAAGGAGTAACCATCTATTTTTGTGCTCCTAAATACACAGGAGCGTTCGTACCGCGGGCACTAGTAACACAGCTCATTGGAAACACTGGGGACAGGAAATGTTCTATCCAAGCGCCCTGTGTCCCTCCGTGCTCGGCCACCGAGGTGCACGATGAGCTGGGAGGGAGCACGATGAGCTGGGAGGGAGCACAGACGCGACAGAACATTTAACAGATCAGGTGATCACACTATCAGGAATGAATTAGGAGATAAAGCGGTGCTACTGATGCAAAAACAGGTACCAGACAATATCAAAGCAAATGTAGATACTTCCTATTCACTGCATATTCAGTTGCTGTGAAGGTATCTGGGTAACCTCATTAGATCTGTGGGCTTGGGGGTGTAAGGGGGGATAGAGGGGAATAAAACATTAAAAAAAAAAATCAAACCCACAAAATAGCTCAATTTTTTCATATCCTTTCTGGTTTTAACTTCGAATCAACTATTAAAAATACTCTTTATATATTTACTAGACAGACATAATTAATAAATACTGTATTGACCTACAGGCATGCAGTTCTTACTCTTTCCAAGTGATGCACCACTCTGTTTTTATTACTGCATAATGTAATGCGTAACACTGCATAATACTGCATGTGTCCTCATCTGTTATGTTCCTCAGAATCTGAATATCAGAAATCCTCCACATTTGGTTCAGTAACTCTGTACTTTCTTAACCATGGAAATATTTTATGTAATTGGTGATGAAAAGCTAAGCATTGTTTTGAACAGCAGTATATAGAGTATACAGAATATAGAGTAACAGCTTTTCACTCATACAAAGTTCACATTTTAAGTTTACACTTAGAGATATGTAGGTTAAACTCACAAGCAAAGCTTCATTAATGACTGTCTAGTCCTTGGAAACCTGAACTCATGTTTAGTCTTGCAATTTACCTCATTTGCTAAAGCAAAGGTCCCCCAGTGAATTGCTACAGACTTCTTTGCTTGAACATCAATATGGATTCTTACTGCTTCTTCAGGATCCACATGCTGGTGTTTCATAAACCACCTACCAAAACAAAGAATCACCTTTTTGTGTCACCTAATTCAGAGCAAGATTTCTCCTTTCCTTCCATTGCAAAGAAAAAAAAGAAATAAATGCTCACCTAATCGAAAAAATCATAAACATGTACCCCTGGACAACATACATAACACTCAAGATCAGGAATCTAACATATACCAACATACTCATCAAACAGCAGTTCATTTATTGTAGTCTCTTTTCAAAGGATTTTTTTCTTATCTCCATTTTCAATAGGTTAAGGACATATTAACTGGTACCTTGAGGCATTAAGGCTGAAACTTTAAATCTGTCCTTGAAAAAATTTTGTGCTAGCAGTACACATCAAAAAGTGTGTGCTTCAGAGACAGCCCAAGGCAAATCAGAAGAGAGAACTTGGCAATTCTTGAAAGATACCAAATTTTTACTAAGCTATTTGGACTCCCATCCTTTTTTTCCCAGCCCATACATGCTTCCCTTCCAGCATTATATGAGTACTATCATTAAATGTTTTCTCCAAAAGGAGAAAAGCTTGCTCTCCTGAGAAAACAGATCTTTCATACTCTATAACCAAGTCATCTTTGTCTCCAGGTAAGTTGCAAAACCAGAGTAAACACTGAAGCAAGAGAAAAATGCAGCAAACGACATACACTGGAACGGGCTGGATTAAATGATGCTGTTTCAGAAAAAAAGGCACAGAGTAATTCCAGATTTTTACTCAACATTTTTAAGAGAAAATGTTGAGACAGACTGCTGATTCATCTTCTGACTGCTGTCTCTAAGACTGAAGAAAAAAACTCCAAAAACATACATGTACTTTTTAATAAAGTACACCTATAGTTTTAACTTCTGGGTGTATTTTTTGTCATCAACATATAATTTCATTTACATATTTTGCTCAAACTCTGATTTTCCTACCTTGGCTCATAAGCTCCAATGGGGATGGCTGCAAGATCGAAAGGTCCAAACCTTTTACCTATTTGTTCAAAAGCAAAACAATATCCAGTATCTCCTGCAAAGAAAAACCGATTCCAAGGTCCCAAGACAGACCAGCTGCCCCAGAGAACCTTGTTATCATCTGTCACAGTCCTTTTGCACCAGTGTTGGGAAGGCGTGAAGACAAAAGTTACGGCATCATGACCAGGGACACAGTTCTCCTCCCACCAATCCAGCTCAATCACATTCTCACAACCACATCTCTGCATCCACTGCAGGAGCCCCAGAGGCACAAACCAGCGCAGCTCGCTCCCAAAGCGTTCGTTCAGGCTGGCCACGGTGTTGTAGTCCAGGTGATCGTAGTGGGTGTGGCTGATCAACACCGCGTCTATCTTGGGGAGCTGCGCCACGGTGCACGGGGGCCCTCGGAAGCGCTTGGGACCCAACAGCTGGATGGGGGAAGCCCTCTGGCTGAAGATGGGGTCAGTGAGGAATACAAGTTCATCCATTTCCACCATAACCGTGGCATGTCCCAGCCATGTGACTCTCATGCCAGCTCCCGTCTTCCCAGCCTCTTCTGGCGTTTGAACAAAGTAAGGTTGTAACACTGGAAGTTCTTTGTCCAGTTCCTGGCAATAAAGAGCACAATATGCATGAGAGATTTCAGGATGTACTTGGCCATGGAACAAAAACTGCATACAAGGCTCAAATCAATAGAGTCAAAACTTGTACTTTGTTTATATTTTTATGCAGAGAACTGCAGCACAAACTAGATGTCTTTTTAATGTCCATTTTCCCAGCTACTTCATCCTAATTCAATTTTAGGTTTTTGCAATATTTACGCTTCTCTGTCAAGAAAGATAATAGAGTATTCCATCAGGCTGGGAGACCTGATAGAGTCTGGGGACATTGCAATGAAAGCACTGCAAGGCACTAACAGAATCCCAAGAAGGGATTCCTCCATCTGAAAAAGAATACACACACACACACACACAGGGTGTTACTTAACAAATACTCAAGTTTAGCTTATGCAACTAAATGATGCATCCTCTTAAGTCCTAGCACAAGTCAGTCACAGACGAAAGAAAATGCCATGTTCCCCAGCAAGACTCAACAAAAGCTCTGCTAGCTTTTATCAGGCCCTCTCTCTGTCCTCATTACATCTAGAAGCAGCACATAAAGTTAACCTCCCTTGGCTAATGTTAACTATTACAATTCTTCCTTCCCATCATGCCAATAATATAATGAACATTCATAAAAAAAACAAAATAATTTTTAAGATAAACCTTAAGGTACTTAGTTACACCAGGTTATGAAAAGGTTCCCCCACCTCCTCTCTTATTCCAGCTTGACAAGTTCTGCAGTCCCTACTTGAGTATGACAGGTCAGAGAACCGATCTGGCTGAACATTAATCCAGAGGTAAAAAATACACAGCTCTCATTTTGATTGGGTCGGATTTGACTCTGTGTATCCTCAAGCTGGAGGCCATGGCTGTACCTTACCAACTGAAACTCACTGCCCAATTACCACTCATTCTCTCATTTCAAACCAGAGTTATGCTCTTCACTGCCGTTTGGTTGAAGTGCTAATGCAGAAGGTTTTATGTGTAATAAATAAGAGCTTTCCTATTAAAAAAACAAAACCAACCAACGAGTCTTCTCAGAATTCCTGACCATCTCCATCTTGGCCACAATATGACTAATGCTCTCCTCTCAAACACTTATGGTCTGAACTTATCACTTTGCTTTAGAAGAATTTTCATGTGCTAGGGCAACTTCTAGACTCCTGACACTCCTTTCCCTCGCAATCACAAATGTCCCAGCACTTCTGGTTCCAAGTCAAGTTCTGCCTGCCATGGCCGCTGCTCTCATTCTCTCAGCCTAGCAGAGATTAGCACTATCAGTGAGTTTATACAGAGCTGACCTTGTGCTCCTTTTAAAGTCCAGCTGATGCTATGACAGTTTAGAACTCCAGGAGTTGCCTTGCTAAACCAGTCCTGACAGCTTCAGGGAAGTTACTTTCTCCACAATATTTTATTGATTTGGAAGGCATATGTTGGGGAAAACAAAGCACACACATCTCCATCCCACTGCAATTCTGCTGTAAATAATAAAATATTAATGAAATTGCTTTTTCTGAGAGCTAATGGACAAGACATGTTTACTGAAGAAGTTTCACTACTGTCTCCAGGAATGAGAAATAGATAACCTTCTATAAACCTGAATATAAGGTTAGTTCAATACAACCCCTTAGTTCATACAAGAAAAGTTGGAATTTTAGACTGAGATAAATGGTTGCTTCTCCAAGAAAGAGGCATCATTTTCTTATGTTTATTTCATTCTAAGTACATAGGAACAACACTGGCTACAGAAATCTGAACCACAGAAGCGTTATACTGTGACACTTAAAAAAAAATACACAAAATTAACATAATACTCAAAAATGGCAATTAGGACAAACCAAAAAATTACATATGGTTAAGTCAATAAATCAGATTATATCAAAGAAATGAAACTCAGATATGGAACTTAATAAATTGCCATAATGCAATTTAGGTCCGTTAGTACATTTTTTAAGGAAAATGGTTTTTTTAAGTGGGTGGTTTTAGAGTTAGACCACAAATTTTCTCAGAGCTAAATTAATTCACTTATTTTTGCTGACATTTGGCACAAATTGGTTTTTTTAAATTATCATTATGCAATATTTATAAATAATATTAAATGGACGAGGAACTGGCCAATTGGCAGATGTGAACAATGAGTTTTAAAGTGGGACTTAGACATGTTCTACCAAGTTTTACTTGGGGTACAATTAATTTCTTTGCAGTAGCACCTATGGTGCTATGTTTTGGATTTGTGCTGAAAACAGTGCTGACAGCAGAGTGATGTTTTAGCTATCACTGAGCAGTCTTACAGAGCATCTCAGGCAGTTGACTGGGGCACACAAGAAGCTGGGAGGGACCCAGCTGGGACAGCTGACCCCAACCCATCAGAGAGATATCCCATACCATATGACATTGCACCCAGCAGTAAAATCTGGGGTAAGAAGGAGGAGGTGGGGGACATTCAGAGTGAATGGTGTTTGTCTTCCCAAGTACTGTTACATGGGATACAGCCCTGCTTTCCTGGGGACAGCTAAACATGCAAAGAAAAAATTTCTTAGTTGGCTCGTGCATGCAGTTTTGGCTTTACCTATTGAACTGTTTTTATCTCAACTCACAAGTTATCTGATTTTTCCCCTTTCAATTCCACCAGGGTGCAAGCAGTGGAGGGGGGGAAGTGAAACTTGGCTGCCTAAAGCCACAACACATCTGCACTACTAATAAAGGCTTTACAGGGATGTCACTGGGATTGATGCTATCAAGTATTTAGAGCAGTTGATTTGAAGGTAGAAATAATCACTATAAAAGGCATTTGTAAAAGTCACACAGACAGGAAGATTGATAGAGAAGAGCACAGCCTGAACAAGTGCTATGCTGACCTATTTAAATGAAATTCTGTGAACAGAATGTCAAGACAAAGCAAGAGCACAAAGGCAGTGTAACTTGTGGATCTCCTACAGGGCTTGTGCTCTCCAGGTTTGTCATACACAGGCCTCTGATCCAAATCAATAATTCCTCAGAGGATGAGATCAGAAACCAGGCATGTTGTTGAGCTATCATGGTAAATCTCACCATGTGCATGTGATTTGTGCTTGGGGTTGTTTGGTTTTTTTTGGTTTTTTTTTAGTATTTTACAAAAGCACACCAAAATCACCTTTTAAAGCAATATGCAATACTCAACTCATAAGATATCAAACTAAACCACAAATTCTATTAGCAATATACTTCACATGAAATACTTAAAACTCACACAACAGGAAAAAGCAATATAATGAATGAAATAAGTATCTTATGGAACTTATATCCTGCTATAATACATTTTGTTATGTCAGACTAACTCAAAACACATTAAAACTAGAAAAATTATAACAGATTTTTGAAATACAGCAATTATGTCAAATCAGCTACCAACAGAAGTAAAATGTGCTTAATACTGTCTTGTCTTCATTACTCAAGTACTACAAAAATTCCTCCTGCTCTGTTCCCTTCCCCCCTCCCCTTTCTTCTTTCCCTCCTAATGCAAAGCAAGAAAAAGCACATGACAGGCTTTGGTAAGACTAGCTGATTAGCTTGGGATTTTTGGCACTTAGTGCATACTGGAATACCACAGGATTTTACAGAAATGAGAACAATCTAAACTGCAGATCCAACAACTAATAATTAAAGATCCTCCAACAGCACTGAACAAAGTTATTAATAAAGCCTGTAATGAAAACACAAGAAGTCCATGCATTCTGGATAATGATACAGGCTCCTTGTGAAGGCATGATTATAATGCATATAGCTTTTCCACAGCGAAGCACAAGCACATACCCTGGATAATATTTTCATTTTTACATATGCAAAGCACTTGGTACAGATAAACTGAACCTGCCCAGCATAGCAGGGCATCACTAGGCTCACTCAGTGTGGAAACTGAAGCAGGAGGCTGCTCAAAGGACGTGCCATCTAGCAGTGATAAATAAAGTATGGAGCCCTTGGTTTGAACTTTAAACAAGCTCAGATGCACTTCACAGGCTGATTCAGGGGTGGAACAAAACTGGTTGAAACAAGCATCAAAATGGCTGAGGGCTCCAGAAGTGCACTTCATTGATCCCTATCTAGGTTTTTCTGTTTCTGATTTACTTCACTAAACTCCTGAATAATTGCAGGCACCTAATTAAAAGATTCCCTATGCAAAAAATAAAATTAGCCCATGATTAATCCCAGCTGGGTCAGAGAGATGGCTTTTCAACTGGTGCCTTGTAGATTTCTTTGTGATTATCCTTTGTTGTAGGGACAAACTGTAAATTAAAAGGGAGTGCTGCAGTTCTGCACTCCATCAGAGTGCTGTATGCTCTGCACTCCACAGAACACCTCAGCATTGCCTTCAAGGGACTTCAGTCACTACTCAGGTTTCTGACTGGCACTGGGCAGACATGAAGCCTCTTCTACACATACCAAGTAGGGCAGTGGTCAAAGACAACTGAAAACATGCAGGTGTGGATTTCATGAAAATGTGACCAGCACACCGTCTAGAAAGCTGTACACTGACACAACCATTGTCACCACAAGGAAGACACCAAATTTTAAAAAGTAAATTGCTGGAAGGGATCCCAAGACAGACACAAGTTTGCTGTGCTTCTTTCTTGTCAAATTATCCTTTTTTTCTGACCCAGAGATGAGGCTCTTGAGAGGCAGTTTAAAGACTTTTATTCCATTCTCGGTGTCATGTGAAGGGTGAGACAGTATAGATGTCACAATTCATACCATCAACAGCAGAAGCCAAACTATTTCCTAATTACATTATAAGCGTTTCTTGGCCTATCAGCTTTTGCCACACAATGCTGCTAATGCCTTTTAAGCCAATCATCTAAAAATACCCCTCGTGGATCCTAATATAATACATCTTTCATAGTTCTATTTCTCAAAAATATCTAGTCTATTTGCAAGGTCATCATTTGAAACTTGTTTCTAGTTCCATTTCTCTCTCAACAATGTCTGTCCTATTCCATGGCCTTTCTAAGTCAGCACATTTTATCTCAGAGTTTGCATACAGATACATACTATGTGAGCCTTCTGTCAGGCTTTGGGAATTCTCTACAAATCCATTTCCCACATTTCCCCCTCTCTCGAACAGAAAAAACTTTTTCAATGGCAAATTATTTATTATTATTAAATTACAGCCAAGGTTATTTGTTCCTTAGACATCCTCAAACCACTGACCTTCATGTGTTAATGCCTAAAGTGGCTTTCCTGTCCATAAAACTGATAGAATTCCTTCCTTCACAGATAATTCAGGTAAGAAGAAATGTAAAGCTCTTTACTAAACACTGGCTGTGAGATTTATAGCTTGTGCTTACCTTCCTGCATGCTTAACAGCATTATTAACACCTGCTTGTTAACAAATACTGTCCTTGGTTGTGCACCTGTCAGCACAGCTTTTCTGAAGTACAATCAACACAGCAGAAGCAATTACTTCACAGTCAACACTGTGAAGTAATTCTGTCAAAATTTAGTCATCTTCATACCTCCTGTGACCATAAAGATAACCCATGGCTTTCCAGTATCCATTACTCATCATGGTAAAAAAGCTTCTCCTGTCTCCTTTATATGCAGTACCTGACAAAAGCATTTCACCAAGAACATGTAACAGTGTTACCCAGTAAACTGGGACTGTACTTTAAGTATTTCAGTACAAATACTTGCTCAGGTTAGTTTTAACATATGCAATTTTTTCTCCTAGTGTAGTGAAACAGAAAAAATAGATTTGTTAAGTATTTTCATAAGTAGGTGACAGAAACTTTACATTTTCATGCAAGAGATGCAACATATGTATTAAATTGCCATCTGAAAAAAAAAGATGAAATTTTAAAAACTACATATGTCATGAAATAAGCTATTTCATGCAACACAAATTAAGTTAATAGTATGCTCCATAAGGCAACAGCTATTAAAAAGGAATGGCTGTAACTGCTTTATGACTGAGCTAGGGGGCCAATTTTTTTTTATAAATATAAACTGAGATGTATAAATGTAAGCACGTAGGAGACAAAATTAAAGCGGTAAAAAGTATTAACCCACCTTTTGACAAGAATAAAATGTCAATAAAATCCAAAAAGTAAGACTTACAAAAGTCTCTAGAAGACGCCAAGTGAGTATTAGTTAGAAACTGTCCTATTTTACTGATCAGAGCAGAGGTAAAAACAGTCTTAATCACAAAAGTAAAACATGGAAGTATTCACCTGCTTTGAGCGTGGCACATTGCTGTTGTCTTTTTCCATGAAGGACCATTTCAGAACGTTTGGTAAGGTTGGTGATTTCCATGTTGGCCATGGGTTGACAAATCTCCCATCTTTGCCTCTCTTGGATTTAGTTACATCCTCTTCTAATCTGTAGTCCAGCCTGAAGCTTTTTCGGAAGGTCCTGGAAGAATCATTGCCCTCGGAACCTCGACCTGAATTCTGACGTTTCTTCACTGCTTCTTTAGGGTACTGGTTACAGGCAGTTGAAGGCTGCTCTTCATCTGTGTTCTTATCCATACCTTTTTCAGGAGAACTAAAACAAATTTTAAATTAATCAGTATTTTCTTGGTCTAGCATCAACATTCATAAAACTCAGTGTTCTCACATGCATTGGAAACAAGCCCGCCTTTCTTGTTTTATGATCTACTGTATTTCTTTTTTTTGTCAACAAAATATGCTTTTAAAACAGTTGCTATTAACACAAAAGACTTCAAAAACATGCTGAGGCAAGCAGACATTGGGGCTCTGTGTAGTTCAGGCTGAATTTTACTCCCTGGAATGCACAGCTTCAGATACTAACACTATTATCTAACAACTGCAAAAGTGAGGGGGAAGGGTTCCTTAATTTACATTTTGGAAGAATAGCCATTCCTCCTGAAACTTATGACATTAGTGCCTGGTATAATATGATCCTGCAAGTCTGTGCAAGAGACACTGGAACTATACTGTACCTTAGGATTTGCCTATATAGTGCCTTAGTTTTGTAGTAAAAATAGCAGTCTTGTGTAGCATTACTAACACTTTACTTATACCAACACACATGCAGGAAACTCAGAACACAAAATATATTTGGTACTGTTTTGCATTTTGTCTAAAACAAATGAAAAGTTTATTACAATAAGGATAAATAACTGTTTTGAATACAATTTTGATACACATTTAACTGAACTGACTGGTTAAAGGCCACAGGAAATAGAAATAGTTTAAATCGCAGCTGCAACATTGCTCTTAATTCCATCATGAAATCTAGAAAAGTGAAAAAATAACTGAGAAAAATTTATTTCTATGAAGTCACAGTCCTGGTACATTTCTTAGAAAACTACGAACTCAGTAGTTAGAGTCTCTTATTCCAAACTGCACTTAAGTGTTTCAGACTTTGCAAATATAATCAAATTATACCCAAGGTAGAAAAACCAAATATCCATATTTTATTTTAGAAGCTGCCAAAGCAGTTCAATTGCATCTAAATGCTTCAATTTCTATATTTATTTTCAACATTTCAGTTCTGTTAGCTTAAAAAAAAATGATTACTGTTTTAATTAATGCACAACCTCCTGCCATTTACAAATTCTACCTGATTAAAACTGGAAGACGACTAGTAATGGACAGACAGCACTACTTAGAGCTTAGGTGCAGGAATAATTTTTAATAACAAATTGTGAAGTTTGTCCTGTGGAAAACTCTCCACCACATGTTTTGGCCTATCCACTGTTTCACTAACTGAAAAACTCAGAATTCAGCTGTACACTCAGAAGCACTGGGCTGATGTAGCCAAGCCAGTCCATAGAAACAATGTCAGAGAAGCAGAACTGAAGCTCACAGTTTTCTTAGAAATACCATAACTCACTCTGCCCCCCCGTAAGCTCAATTACAGGGAAAATTAAATCCATTGTTCACTGCAACATTTCAGCTAAGCTATGACACATGTGTCAGCAAACTGAACCCAAATGCATTTGCTGATGATGCTCCAGCTTCAATTGCAGAGTCCACTTCTGCTATTTCAGTAGCAGTTGACAACTAAACACTAAGTATGGTATCAGTTGCAAAGAATATGACAATTGATAAATACTGTGACATTTTCTTAACAAAATAACCATTATTGTGCCATACAGCAGAGATAAAATACTAACACATTAAAATTAATTTCCAATAAAAAAGCATGAACAGCATTCAGAAAACATGGCTGATAGAATTTCTTTTATCTCAGTCACAATCTTATTTTACGCAATTGCTTTGTACTCCTGTTTCCCTGCAGCTTTACTGAAATCACTCCACTTATTTATTTCCTATTTAGCATTAGGATACCATATATGCATCATAATTTAAATTTAACTGTTGATATTTCTAGGTTTTTTTCCTCTATTCCACTAAACATTTACCAGACTCAGCCTTCAATTAAACACTCCACTTGCTTTATAGCACTTTAAATGCTAGACATAAATGGTACCACAAAGACTCAGTGCCACAAAAAGGCAGAGAGTATACCCCAAAAATGGTACTGGATATTTTAACTGTTACTTTAACTTAAGGGTTGGGTTTGGGGTTCATCTTTAGAATTCCTCAAAGAGCATTTTCAATGCCAAGTCAGTTGATTAATTTAGCAAAGCACACAGACACAGCATAAAACAGCTACTCTTTTAGAAAGCATCATAAAAACAAATCACAAAAGTTTAATCAGATAGGTACTTAATTCCAGGAAATTATTCTCTTAACATCTCAGATGTCTAATTTTTTAAATATGCATAACTACCATAATTATTGCTCCTACAAGACACTTTATATTAGAGACTGGGGTGCCTAAAGTTTTATTTTTAAGCTTCTGTTTATCTATTCATTCATCTCTAAAATAGGTGAATTTTACTCTTGCTTAAACCTTCATATAAACCTTTGATCTTATTCTTCCTTGGGGAAGCAGGGATCAACTATGCTGATTAAACAAAGACAATGCCAAAGCATTTAAGGCACTGCAGGTATCTATCTGTCTGCCAACATATTTTCCACATGATGCACATACATTACTTTCATTAGTATTCCATAAGCAACTGAAGGGATAAAAGACCTCAGTGCTCACAGAATACTTTAAAACTTTTACATGCATAAGAAAGGCACACATTTACAATCAGTTAAAGTATTCCTGATGAACTGCAGATTCCTTTGAAGTATCAGTCTTGCCAGATAATTTCTGTTCAATTTAAATTGATTAAATATATCCTACAATATTCATGACATAGTTTCTTATATAGAAGAGGAAGATGATAATTTCTTGAAAGCCAGAAATCATTATCTTAAAATAAACCTCAACCAATTAGTCCAAACTCAGCCAATAGTCCGAGGAGATTCTTACACTTTTGCAAAAGAAAGCCTCTACAGAGAAGGAGATCTGGCAGGTATATTTTAAATAATAGAAAATACCCAACCAGAAATCAGTTGATTTTTCTGCCAGCCTTCCTAAATTCTTCCTACTCAAAAATAATAGTTTGGCACTTGAAAAACTAATTGGAGCACTTGAATGGCAGCAAAAATGATGAGCTATAGAGATAGGAAAATCAAACTGGATAGTGTTCTGTTCACTTAGGAGGGACAGAGGGATCACATCCCTGATGAATACTTATTATGTAAAGTTCTACCTGAAATTTTTTATATTTTTAAACATAAAGAAAACTACTATTCTACTTAAAATCATTAAACACCTTTCCTGGCAAATGGAACCCATCCTTCAGGATGAGGTAACTTACCCACAAGAAAGGGCAAGTGCATTGACACTATTGTATGAGGGACTCAGGAGAGACACAAGGCAACCACGCTCTCTGTCCTCAGAGATGCTTTGCTCTTTCAACTGAATTCAGAAGAGGAAGTGGACCAGCACATACAAACTCCTAAAGAACACCATTAGTCATGCCAAATCCACGAGGCCAGAAGGTGTTCTAGACAGAGGGGAAGAACACCACTGGCTGATGAATAAGATGAAGTCTAACATGAATCAAAATGCAGAACTCACGTATCAGGTTTTCCAACATCAAATACCAAGGCACTCTCGTAATCCACAGAGGAAGAGCAAAGTTACAGATCTGGCAAGACATGGCATAGAAAATCCCTGTCTGACATCCCACTAAACTGGTTTACACCTGTAAACAGAATATAGCCCTTAGGACAACAGGTTTTGGGTAAATGGTTCATTTTAGCACTGCTTATTTAACTGAAAATTTGTATATAAATATTTTGGCTTTGAGCCTTGTGTTTATTTAGGAAAGTAACAAAAATTTAACTAAATATTTTAACCCTCTCTGTTTCAAAAGAAGGTTTGGGAAAGGACACAATAACATTACAAGAAGCACTCCTGTTAAAGTTTTTTTTTAAAAAAGTGGTCTTTTAAACATAGCAGAGCTTCAATCCAAATTACTTGAACGTAGGCATAAAATCTATTGTCTTCACCTTTTCCACACAGTCTCCTCTAACATCTGCTGCTCCATAAATGAAATGGATGTAGTTCCCCCTACTAACCATAGAGCTATGCACAACATGCTACTAAGCATCAAGTTGGCCAAAACAGACTTACCCTTATTTTCTGCACGGAAATGTGATCCTTATTTAACAAATCCATAGGCCTTTAAGTTTAAGAACTACTATGAAACTATGGTTTAGTGGAACACAACAACTTCCCCAAAACTTTACAATTGCCTGGTAAACATTCCACAGCTTCCCAAATACCCTTAATGTCTCTGCTTTTTTTGAGGTAAAGGGTTTGGTTCATTGTTAATCACTGTCTCTCTGTGTAAACAACATCCAGAACTAAGCTGCACTAATGATCACCTCAAAGAGACAGCGCACAATTCCCAGCAAACTCACACCACTGCAGCCTTACCAAAATAAGACTCTGAGCTTTCTCCATATACAGCTATACAACTCTGAAGTTTTCTTTCATTATACTTATTTTTAATGACTGCAAAAAACATGCATTTTGGCTTGAAATAATTGTTTCAGTTAGGTGAAAGGTATTTGCAAACGCCAGGGACCGTATAAGTAATTGGCTCCCACAAGCTTTACTATCAAATGACTGCCAGCTAAATTTTGGCTCTGCTTTTATTTTTCCTTCAGGTCTGAAATTGGCTGCTTTAATTAATGAACAGTTTGAGACTGGAAAATTCTGAATGCATTTAAACTTTTATTGTGCAGTACTTCAAGTTGTTCCATCTTACCATTGTAGACTTACCAGAACAAGAATCTGAGCCTTCTGTGAACTCTATACTGCTATGCATCTTGAAGTTTTCTTTCACTATACCTATTTTTTATCACTGCACAGCAGTTGCACCAGCAATTATTCTAGATGCTTTTGTTATTAGGATTTCACACAAAGATCTCTCAAGCTTGCATTAGCTGATCTGTGAATACTTCTATTATTTGAATCACATTAAAATCCCTAGTAACAACAAGCATTGCCAAAATTTTCATTCAACCAATCTGTAAGTATCCTGACTCTACACTGTCCTTGTGTACTATTCAAGAAAGATTAACAAAAGAGTTGATATCAGAAAAAGGAATAGCTCTCTCCATAAACAGTCTGGTGGAATTATAATTAGTCCTTTATCATTTTTATCTAGCTTTGAGGATCAACATTAAAAAAAGAAGAAAGTTTTATTTAGGCATCATGGAAAAAAATAACATTAGTTACAAATAAAAAAAAAGGTGAGGCACCTACCCATGATCATCTATTGTTAGGCTTATTCTTTAGCAGCTGTATTACTTAAGCAGCCACTATCATAAGCAAATCCATTTCTGTCCTCACTACTCACCCAGGCTTGCCAAAACAAATACTTTTGTCCACACAGTGGACTTGTTTAAGAAACTAATCTAGCTGATAGTCACTTCTTACCTTACCATCCCTAGAGAAGCACTTAATTTTCACCTGCATCACTGAGCAACCATGCAAGTGTTTATACCAACAAACTGGTTAGGACAGGGAAGGGTGAGAACAGGAATATATTGCTGTAAACAAAAACTACTTATGCCAGCACTGGCCTAAAAAAAAAAAAATATAACGACTTGAATACCCTCCATTTAGAATTCACTATGTAGCTCAGTTACACATACCACCAAGTTAGGTTCAACAATTCCTCCTACCCTTTCATTTTCAATCTATTCGCTTCCAAGGTTTCATTTATACTTAATACTGATGATGCTGCAACTCTCCATTTACCTCCTTAGATAGTAATGTTTCATATTCTAACCAAGCACATTCAATAGCTACCTACCACCCACAAGGCAGCCCACTCCCATAACTACACATTCCACCTCTATTTTGCTGCTATTCATTAGGGGAACTAAACCAATAGAAAGTTATTCATGCCTATCAGCTACACCTTTACATGCCTCTGGATACAAATGCAAATAGCCTTTAGAGTCAGGCCCATCAGTAGTCCCTGGAGTCAATTATTTCTTAATGCAGGGTTAAATCTGACCAGCTACGAGCACTGTATCGATTGAATAAAGATCCTGGATCTGGGACAATACATAGCTACATTCCTTTTGCTTCCAGGTGCCTCAGCTGGTTGTCCCTGTCCAATATGAGCATTCTGTAGTCCCCAAACACGTCTATGATCTGTAGATAACATGATAGAAGATTTCTGTTACATGCTTATTCTGTTTAGGTTGTGATCCCTGATATGACAGTAGCTGTCCATAGGGGACATGCAGCAGAACAGAGATGGCAGACCCAGGAGCCAATTTCTTTAGCAATAGAGGCCTTTAAAATATTCTTTTCCTCTCTACCCTCATCTTTTACTGCAGTCTTGAATAAAAGAACCCAAAACTTGGCTTGTGGCCATCACATTTGAAAGAGCAGCCTAGACTATCATTATGATTAAGCACAAGAGGAGTATAATTCTGTGCTATTGCTGAAGCAGTCACCAAAGGAAAGCTGGAGTCAAATCTCCCTACACCAGAAAGGAAATTGCTTTCCTTTGCTCTCCCTAAACAACTAGTTTCATATGACTAGTTAATTTATAGGGAAGAATGTTGAAAGAACAAAGCTGGAATCAAAGTTTTCTTACCTGCTCTGCAGGACTGAGGCAGACACACACAGAAGCAAAGTCTGTGCATTACAGCTGTGTTATAGTACACAAGACAATACCCGGGTCACAAATCAAATGCAGACATTTTTTAAATCAACAGAAAAATAAGTGCAGATAGCATACACACACAGCTGTACAGGTAAGCCGTGGATTCCAAAAGCAACTACAATCTCCATGGATGGCCTTTCACACTTAAAGAGAATTTCAATAAAGCTTTTCCAAAAGAGCAAACATGAAGCTTGTACCAACCCAGCGACAGGATCCAGAGCTCAGCTTAGCGTTCTGGCACCAGCTGCACTTGTGTAACTATTTATGCAAACAAGTAGTTCATCAGTTTCAATTGGTTACTGATGTGACTCCAGGTAATGACAGAGGCACATCTTGCCAGAATGGGGTTTACTGTTAGAAAAAACTGCCAAACTTTGAAGTTGAGTATTTAAAAACAGACTTTAGCCACTGCTGTGTGTTAACAACCTCTACATCTTGGAGTTTGTATTTTAAGTTATGATGCCATGAAGCTGTTAGCATACATTTTTCTTAACTAAAAAAAGTTTTAAAATATTACAAGCTCACACTCCATCCTAAGGGTAAAGGTTTTCCATCTAACATCTTAATGTCAATTAGATATGACTAAACCCAAATGCTATTACACATAATGAAATTAAGGCTCCACTTGAACATACTGTGGGAGAAAACTGATTTGCTTTGCAGCATTTGGTTAGAGAGGCAATGTAAGAACTATTTCCATAAAAACGCTCAGAAATCACGATGAAGCTTTGATGCATAGGATCCACAAAGTAGGATCTAAAGTTCATTTATCATAGCTTCTGGCACTTTCATGTGTGCAATTGCTATCTCCAGCTCATTTACTAAGCCTCTTAATTTTCTTTTTCCTTGTCTCCCCATGCCAGAACGGAACAAACACCTATGCAAACTTCCTTTAGATTCACACCAAGAATAATCCTTTAAAACCCTATAAAACCTCAGTTGTCCAGGAAGTGCAGCAACACCCAAGAACTCCATTTTATTTTTAAGTTAATAAAGTCATAAAAATTTGTTTATATTCATATTTAAAGGCTTGTCTATTTTGTTTCCCTCTTCTCAGTTCAAAGTCCAAGCACATTGGGTCCAATGTAATTTTTCTGCAACACGAAAATACTTTCCTAAATCCTTTCTATTCTACCTGATTTTCAGTATAAAATCAACTTTTGCTTGTCCTAACAACATTCTCTCTCTCTCCCTCTGTCTGTGTATGTACATGCACGCCACACATGTATGGGTTTTACAGAACTATTTATAACACTTGAATTCAAATTTATTGAAATCCAAGCAAATAATTTCCAGGTCAGCTAGGATAAGGAAGTGAAAAGTTTTTCTTTGTTGAAACAGATGCATTCTTGAATGCACCTGTTCACAGGCCAACTTTAACACAAGTTAGTCCAAAAGTTGTGGGAACTGAGCTAGCTGAGATGGATAATACCTTAGCCCAGGTAGCTTATGCAGAGACCATAAACCTGAGACCACAAGAGGCAGGATATAGAAATCAGGATGCTAATGGCATCGTTCCAAAATAGGTCACATCTCTAGTTCTGGTTCTCCATTGGTTCGGGACCTCTTGACATATAAAGTCATGGCCCTGTCTGTGATAAAAGGTCACCAGCCTTTCCACATAATGAAAGTTTTGAACATCCAAACTTCATACCAGAAAGCCAGAAAAATACATCCAATACAGCAACCTTATAGTTCTTTAAATGAAACACACTCATTTTAAGAAGAAATTGCAAAGGACAGTACAGAGACACGGCAAAACATCAATACTCAAGGAAACTGGAAACATCATGATATGTAAATGTTTTTCATTACCCCTTTTTTGCTGTATACAAAGGGCCTTTGATTCCATCCCCACAACTCTGGGGACTACAATGTCTTCATGTCCTCTAAACGAAATGCAAAGTGCTTTGGTTGTTAGTCAACAACAGTGTTAATACTAGAAGTTGTGTAGTTTGGGTTTTTCTTCTTATGGAAGAATCAAGGCATATTTCCAACACAAGCATGAGCCATCTACTAATTTTCAAGGCAACATCCTAAATACATGGGTGTTTTAAGGAGACAAAGTGTTTCATGAACACACCTGAAGAGACACATATAAACACCTTGTTATTGCCACATTCTTATCAGAAACAGATAAATATTACTGAAATCTTTCCTGAAAAACCAAAGCATGACAAAAATATTTCCAAATATTTTAAGCCATAAAACCTGTTAGCCTGTCAAGAGCCTTACTCACCAAGCAGTAGGACTTCCAGCTCCAACCACAGTAACAGGTCTTACAGAAGAAGTAACTCTTCACAGAAATTCTTTAACACCCAATTTTTCACTCTCATATCTTATCAAACTTTGTTTTCCACAGAAGGGGCACGATGACAGCAGTGTTTTCACAGTGTCCCTTGGCAATGCCCAGTTCTCTTTCCTGAATAGCTTTGGCAGGTTTATCTGCTTGGGCACAGTTGTAGGCTATTCAAACCCAAACCATCCCTTCCTTGTACAGCTGCTAAACACCAAGATGTTACACGCAAAAAGTATATAACATGTAACTTCTTTCCTAGATTTTCTACGAATATTTAAACTAAGTGCAACATTTAGTTTACAGAAAAATCCTTTTTGCTCAAATCTTTAGGCACAAGGCAATCAAGTGATTTTCCATGGTCCTGACTCTGAATGTATTTCGGGCTCACACTGCAATCTATAAAGCAATAGACTAAAAAAAGTTAAAGGGAGATCAGGAAAGGATTCAGAGATGTGACAAAAAGCAAACCTAATTTCACTAATTTTAAAGACACTAATTAATATAGCAGTATTTCTGGATTTTCTCATCACAGACAAAATAATCGTCTTCCTTTTTGCTGAAAAGAACTTAAAAGCTACTTCTGAATGAAGAAATAACAGTTTTTGTTCAATCTTGAGCTTATAAAGGCTGAGGAAATAGCATATTTCTCCTGGTTGCTCCTCAAATATACTTAATGCAAATGAACAAAATTATAATAATGGATTGCTTCCTCTTAAAAAGGCTTAATGTCTTTTTCAAGGAGAAGCTGAATAACTGTTATTTATATTTGAACAGTTTTACTGTCACCCCTTACTTCCTCCTCTCCCCAAAACAACTCTCCATCCTAGCTGAATCAAACAGGGCTTTCCAACTTCCAGGTATTAAAAAGTCCCATTATTTTTTATAATAGGCATTTCAATTTGAGATAATCTGGGGTATTTTCAAAGCAACTGTTACAATAATTCTTGAATTAATAAGAAAAAGTAATCATGTTCTTGTATTCCTCAAAATGCTATCTACAAAATAAGATAAACTTCCTACTTTCTTAACTGATACAGCCACTACTATGAATAAAAAATACTCTTTTCAAGGGTTTTTTGCCAGAAAACTGAAGTTGTTTCCCTGTCACTATCTTTAATTTTGATGCCACTTTAGTCGGAGCAGTTTGAAAAATAAAGAAAAAATGCTTAAGTACAAATAGCACTTTCCTTTAAAACTAAAAACTTGCTTCATAATCGCCATTCAACAAATGGAAGAAATAATCGTCATCAGAAGAAAATATTTCTGCATAAATTCATGAATTTTACTGCATGCAGTCAACAAACACTCTCCTCAAATCCTTGCTAGAGATAATTGACGATCATTGAGATTATTTGACTGCACTAATTACATTAAATGACCTCCTTAATATCCTCTACTTCGCACTATACAATGCGAACCCCCCCTCACTGCAATAAACATCTGTTCGTGCCTCCTCTTCAAAAGAAAACATTTTCCAAGCCGCCCATACTATGAAGTGGATTTTTTTGGTGCGATTATATAACTTGTTTCTTTCCGACCGCTGCTGCAGCACGTTTTACTGTCAATTGACAGAAACGAAAGCCTTGCGCTGGGAGCGAAGGCAGGACTTATGTAGGGCTTCTTTCACGGGTGCGAAAGGATCTCCCCGGACGCAGCTGGTTCTGGGGCTGGCGCCCGTCGGGGTCTGTGCCCAGGCAGGGCGCGGGGCAGGGGCACACGCCGAGCTCCGGGGGCGGCCGGGCTGCGCTGCTCCTCGACGGCCCCTCGCACCTCGCCCGCCCACCCGCGAACTTTTCCGAGCGGGTGCCCGCGCCCGCTCTACCCGGCTCCCACCGCCTCCCGCAGCGGCTCAGCCCGGTCCCCCCACACTCACCGGCGGGGCACCGGTACCGTGTGTGTGCGTCTGGAGAGCCCCGCTGCCGCACTCGGAGCAGGTGCTCCGCTCCTCCGGCCGCCAGCCGGGCTCTGAAGGGGGCAGCTCGGGCAGTGCGTCCCCTCCGGACGGGCACGGGGCAGGAGCCGCTGCTCGGCTCGGCCCGGTTCCCCCCTGCTCACAGGAAGGCGCGGGGGCAGAGACCCCCGGCCCCAGAGCGCTGCTGCCGCTGGAGCGCCGCTCACCTCCTGGGCGGCTGCTGCTGCTGCTGCTGCCGCCCCTGAAGAGTCTCATCCCCCTTCACCGCCTCCTCCGCCTCCTCCTCCTCCTCCATGGTGCCGCTCCACCCCTTCCACGGCGGCGGCTCTGCAGGTCTCCGGTAGGAGCTGTTAAACGGCTGCGGCGTTCCACCTGACCAGCCCGCCGCCGAGGGCAACGCGGCGAGCTGCAGGGAGCAGCTCCACAGCGCCCGGCGCCCCACCATGGCGAGCAGGGGTTCCGCGGCGCCCGGCCCCTCACCGTGGAGGGCGGAGGGCTCCGCACAGCCCGGCCCTTTACCGTGGCGAATAGAGGGCCCGCACAGCCCGGCGGCTCACCGTGGAGCGGCGGTGTTTACAAGATGGCGGCGGGGGGCCGTGTCTGAGGGGTGCGGGGAGTCCCGGAGCCATGGCGGGACAGTGTCAGAGCTGCCGGCACGTTCTGCCCCTGGAGGCCGGGCTCATCCTCGGCACCGGGGAAAGGGAAGCGCTCAGTTGTGCTCTTGGCCGGCTGCGATGGGAGGTAAATGCTGCCTGCAGTCCCGTTTGGGAGCACCAGCATGCTCCGACCACCAGGTGCTGCGGTGAAAAGTTTCCTTTTCCTGGGTGCTGCAGTGAAAAGTTTCGTGGGCTCGATTCTGGCAGCAGCCCATGGCAGTGCCGCCATCCCCGGAGGTACTGGCACTCACCGGAGGTGCGTTGTCCGGGCGAGGCCACCCTCCCACAGAAGAGCCCACCTTGCAGGCACCTGTATCCTTAGGGCCTTGGGAAGGTAAAACTCGTGTACAAGTCACTTCACGTGCTGGGTTACAATTATCCCCTCACTCCCTGCTCGCACATGACAAAAGTTTCCAGACTAGGGGCCAAGAAGTGAGGCATTTTGAGGTGCCCAATCCAGAGGAATTGGGTTCTTGGAAATAAATGTGTATTTTTAAAATATTTCCTTATTTCCTTAAAGAACAAAGCTATGCCAGTGTGACATGAAAAACACCCCATATTATCTAGCAGCACTATGAAATCTATCTGGAGCTCTGATAACACATTTATGTACATTTTATCTTGAAGTTTGGGACTGAATGCATGGTTCATTGGTAAAGAAATCCTACCTATGCTCAAGGCCAAAGTTCTCAATGCACATCTTGGGAGACTAGAAATATGGACCTTAATCTTTTGTTATCTGTCATTCTCTTAGTTTCCTTACGGTAAAGGAATGATAAAACTATCAAGCTGCCTTGTTCTATATAAGTTATCTGTTTTTTATATTCTTTGCCTATCAATACAGATATATATTGGTTCCTTATGGTCAGGAAGATTTGATGACCTTTACCAGTAGAAATTCCTAATTTATTTTTTACTTCTGCCCCTTCTCACCTGACATTTGCTGATTATTTAATCTGCCACAATGTCTAATGCTAAGCTGGCCTTGTAGCAATGACTTTTGCTCATAATTATTAAACACAAATCTATATTGATTTAATTATTTCTACTGTTACTTTATGGAGTCTAAGATCCTGAATGACTTTGATAAAGCTGTTCTGGTCAATGACCATTAACAGTAATAATTACTGCCTATGTAACTGTGGAAGCCACTAGGTAAGGGCCTCCAGGCTGGCAGTAGCTGATTGCCAGCAGCAGCAGATTTGGGGTGCTCATCCCACACTTCAGCTGAGTATGTCCTAGTAGGCAGCCCTGGCTCCACACGTGGTGTGGAAGTAGTTTGTGTATCACCAGTACTGCAAAAGCTGCAGCTTGGGAGGCTCTGCTTTAGTAAATTTGCCTATACTATGCTTATATTTTGTCTATATTACAAATACAGATGCCAACAGTTGGAAGCTGTAAGTAAAGACACCTGGTATCTGTGCATGCAGATACCAGCATGCAATTTTCAACTTGAAAGGAAACATGTCTGGTGAAAAATGATATTGTTTTGTTGTTCAAGTAATTTCTGACGCTGCTGGAAGTGTATATCAGTGTATTACTAACTGTGCCACACCAGCACGGACAACATGAGAAAATTCTACTCCAGAGGTGCTGTTCAACAGAACCAGGATTTTAAAGTAGTTTCCTGTTTCAGTATTCGCTGGAGCCAGTTGAGATCTCAGTCTAGTCCTGCTTCTTTTGACGGGTTTTGATTTTTCAATGTCTTATGCACACAAACACATCTAAACTGAGGAAAAGTCCCAAGGAATATCTGTGCTCAAGTAGTTGTGTAAACCCAGAACTGAGGGATCTCTCAGACTCTTAATACTCCCCAGGCATGCTAATATGCTTAGAGGACTGATGTTGGGATCCTGCAGGTGTTGGAAGCCAGAAGTTACCAACAGATGGGAAGGTTCCAGCCATCTGTGCATGAGGTAAGAGTTTTTGCTTGGCATCTAGTCTTAAGAAATGGAGATTTAATAATTTTATTTCTATCAGTGGCATGTACTCCTGACTACTCATGCATTTTTACTACTCAGACTGGCCCTATATATTGTCCTCTGTTTATGAAAGTAGAAAAGTTATGAGAGCTTCTTTGAACTGCAGAGAAGCACAAATACTGAGTGGGGTTATTTGGGGGTCAGTGCATTTCTTTTTCCTCACAATGGAATTTAACAGCTGAAACAGAATAATTTTTTATTGAAATTTTTGGGTTATACCATTTCATTAACTACTTGGAAGGATAAGTTCCTTAAACTAGCTTAATTTGCTTAATGCACCAACTTGTATCTTAATCAGAATCACACTGTCAGTATTTAATGAATTGTATCTGCAGTGGTGTCTTTCCCTGGGAGATAGTGCATTAATCATGGGCAGGACAGCTTAACTAACTTGATTATAAAATTTCTCTTGATGAAAGGTTTAACCTTCTTCACAACTGAAGTTTGTCATTATTTTGTTTAGCTCTCTCAAGTGTAGTGTTAATGTCTTTTTCACAAAGTCTAATTTAGTTGGTTGAACATAAGCTGTGTCAGAGCAAGATACTCATTGTCTTGGCCAGTAACTGAAGAACAATCTAAAGCAAAAAAATCAGAACTTATTACAGTTAAAATTTTATAGCTTTATAACTGAACTCTCTGAACTTAATTGAAAATCCTCCTAGATGACAGAGTAAAAATGTTGTGCCATCTCTCACTCCATCCTAGAATATTAAGTCCTAGTCCAAAATCCCTTTTGGCTGAGGTTTGCTATATACTAGGCAATGTTTATTGTTGTAGTGCAGATGCAGTTTATTGCAGAAAAAATCTACACTTGCTGGCACAGTTTGTGCTGGATATCTGAGTGAAATAAACTACCCTAGCAAAAAAATTTTTCTTCGCTCTAATATTGGCCATACAGGAATTTTTACTAGCATAGAAATTTAGTACCAAAAGAAATTCTACTAGGCTAGTAAAAGCCTCTCTGGCAAAACTGGCCCATATTGGGAGTAACCAGAAAGCCTAACCTTGCTCTTCTAATTACAGTGTGCAGAAGTAACCATCCTTATGGTATCCACCCTTTTCAGAAGGGAACTTGAGGGAGAAAATTTATTTGGCACCTGTTGCAGGCAGAGGCAAGCAGAATTTCAAATCATGTTGGATGTTAAGTTACCCAGTGAAAGAGGGTTACACAACCAGCTTCATAGTGGACATGCTAGGGCTGTTCCAGGCTCTGTACATCTGCAGGCATATCTAGACTGCCTCAAGGGGATGCTCATAGGGTGCACAGGCCTGAGTTCTCACCAGCAGTGTCCCAGATAGATTGATCTCCAGGTGATTTTGGAGGTGCACCAATAATACAATGTGATGAGCTGATCATGGAAGTGGCAGGTCAGTTCAACCATATATTCTACATGCTTTACAGGAGCTGGTACTAAAGCTGCAGGGTGTTAAAACTGTCACTCCCTTCTCATGTATATGAACATAACACCTTAAAAATCCAATAGACAGTGTTGGAGGTTCATAAATGTTTATTTTCTGCTAAAAAGGGACATACCTGTTTGAAGATCCTAGGATTGGAGCAACTTATTTGAATTCACTGTCTGTCTTATTTTTGATTCTAAAGTTGGTATAATACCACTGATAACAATGTAGAATAAAACCTGTGATGGTCATGGAAGACCTGAGGCTCCCTTTACTCATATACTTTCAGAGCACATGTGGAAAGACAAAGCTGCATAGAAGCCCAAAATCATGTAGAAAGAATGAAATTGTAAACAAGCTTGGTGTCCTCTTCATTTCTATTTACTGCTGTGCAGTTTCACCCTCTCAGTGCAATATTCAAGCCCATGCCTCCTATGACATCTGCATTTGGCAAGAGAGTGCTGTGGTTTGTCCAGTTAGTCATATGGGCCAGCCACCAGTACACCTGCCCACTGCCAGCTGGCTTATGCTCAGATAACACATGCTGCTGTGTTCTGACCATGTTTCCCATACTCATGGAACTCATTTGAGTCTCCTTCCTATATCCAGATACTTGTATTAAATACTTCATTACTTTGGGCTATATTAAACTTACTTCAGGCATATACTATTACCCCTGCTCTTCCTGTTATGAGTAAGTAAGGATTTATAATATTTAAACAATAGCAAGGAGCTAGTACTATCGGGATGCTCAAAGGCCTTGGTCCCTTGACTGACTAGAACAGATGCCTTTGGAGCACCTTTTATATCCAACCAAACACAAATTTCTAATGTTTACTTTCTATGAAAACCAGGCTGCAGGAAAAAAGACAAATGCACATCCAGGTTTCTTCACCGTGTGCACTGGGATGTAGCTGAGTTGTCCACCGGTACTAAGATAGGAATGCTCTAAAATTTCCTAATCCATCTAATCCATCCATTCTCATCTTTCTTTCCTTCTTTCGTGTATCACTGAAACTGGCTAATAAGTTCAAGAGAAAGGCACAGAGCATGATTTCACAAGAAAAAGGGCTAAAATCAGATAATGATGATGGTATTGTAACAGAGATTATGAATAATTTCAAATAGGTTAGGGTTTATAATACGTTATAGAAAAGGGAAGACAAGAAAAAAATAATAACTTTTAAAGTCATAAAGTTACTGTAGGGGAATAATCATAAACAAGGATGTTGTATAATAATGAGGGAAGTCAGAGCTTCCTTATGATTGCTGGTAGATATTCAGAATGATGACCAGGTCCTTTTCCTTCTCTCCATAAAACTTTTTTTAGCTTTACCATACAAGCATCATACAAATACAGGAGTAGAAGGTGGTTCAATAAATCCCACTGTCCAAACTACTACATTCAGCAAGGGTCTTTCATAATTGGAGTATTATTGTAACTGTCAGCCTCCCATGCAGGCATGCTCTGTGCTACGGGGAGCTGCTTTCAGCTGCCAAGCTGCTGCTCTGGCACTAATGAAACTGCTGGGTTCCCAGACTAACATTGTACCCTGCTACTGCCCTCCTGAAATGTGTCTGAAACCTCTTCATCCACAGCTCCCAGGAGGCAGAGAGAAAGGAAGTCCACTTTGCTTTTAACAGCTGGCAATGAATAGAGGGGAGAGTTATAAATAAATGGAAATAAAGAACAAGGGCATGTGATTGAAGCCATGACAGTCACTTTTTGGTATGGCAACAGATAAGCAGTGCTCTGAGTGACAAAATGTCAGTCTGAATATGTAGACACTATGATGATGTTAAAAGAGCCTCATTTGAATTGGGATTCAGAAGGATCCTCTATTTAAATCCTGTCTGAACTACTGACAGGCTGCATGACCTTTTACAATATACAGAGCTCCATGGGTCAAATTGGTCTTTGCTGCAACTAAATTGACCACAATGGAATTATCCTGTGACTGAACTTGATTTCTGAGACATCAGTCAACACAGCTGGTTCACTGAATAAATGAAAGAAAGCAATCATAAATGTCACTGGGTAACAGATGCATCTGAAATGAATCTTTCAGTTTTGGCAAAACTGGAGCAGAAATGCAAATATGTTACTTAAAATGCATAAGTAATTGCTGATAGTAGGCTCTTGATAATGGAAACTCTCTGAAGGTAACAAAGGTGAGAAAGTGCCGTTGTCTTTTCTAAAGGGAATGTAAATATGATGTATGTTATTTAAAACTTGGAAAATGATGGATGCTTCTCTTAAGTATTCTGGTATGTTGCAGCAGCCCTCTCGTTAGAGGGTAGAAATGAGCCAACACAGAGTTTCTTGTTTGTCACAGCATGAAAAGGGTCCTGGTTTATTCCTCTTTACAGCTTAGCCAGCCTGACACCAACTATTCACTGACTCTGGCTGCAGCAAGCTCCTGCTGTAGGTTTCCCTTGCAGCCTCTGACTGCTGGTTATTTCCTGCTAAACTATGACTGCATGGATTAGTTTGCAGACTCTGAATGGAGGCTTTTACCTAGCTAGACTATAACTGCAGGTTCCAGCAACAGGCTCTAACTGCAGACCCAGGCTGGCCTCACAGCAGTGAGTCTCTCTCCCCAGGATCCTTCTGCTTCATCTTCATCAAGGTTTCTCCTCCATGATAATTTTCCCCTCACCAGCTCACCCCCTTCCTTTTATCACACTTATCTTTATTGGCTATAGCTGTGACTCAGCGAGGCTGAATTGGTTAATTAACATAGCTGTTACTTATCAGGGGCAAGGTCACCTGTATTCCCTTCTCCCACACTGGTATAGATTGCTTTTTCTTATAAAAACTAATAATGACAGATGACTCAGGTATTTATGCAGAATCATTTACATTACAATGCTGCACACTGGTAAGCTTCTTCCATTGAAAATGCTTTTAGAGTCAGATAACAAAATAATTGTGTCATTTAATAAAAGGTAAATGTTATAAGAGTGTCAGGGGCAGAATGGGAGCTTCAGACAAAATTTATTGGGAAGACCCTCCCCTCCCCTGTTGAGTCACGAGGTGCAGAAAGGACCCTCTTGCTTTCTAAACTCCTTCTCAAAAAGGAGCCTGGGTGGAGCTGGATCCAGTCCTAGTCCCAGACTTTCAATGATTTATTTCTAAAGTATTTTTTAGGTGTAATCGAGCCTTTATACATCTTTGTCCAACAGGAATAAAGATGGCAAGCCAAATATATGAATAAAGTAGATAAGAATTTAAATTGATTATGATGAAAAAACTAGAAGACCTTAATCAGAATTATTTACTGCACAGTATAGGTAGCTATAACTACTAGTATAGTACACTATGTATTGAAGCAATATTGAAACAATTATATTAAAGCTAGCAAAATAATTGTAGAAATTGATGTTACTCACTCATACAATGCCTGTGGGCAAATCTGTTGCTCAGCCTCGGGGATTAACCTTGAGGGGTGTCCCCACTCAAGGGAGGAATCTCCACACACACTCTGAGAAGGGATAGAAAACCCTGCCATTAAAAACTGGGACTGAGCTTTTACAGTACAAAGTGTTTCACTATCAGTCACGTCTCCAGGCTACATTATCAGTACTATCACTTCTTGGCTCCTTTATCAGGAGCTCTGCCACATCCTCAGAGGTGCCAATTTCTGCCGGGAAGCATTGCTCTTCCTCTGAATGTTAAATTTTGGTGTTGATAAGTCAGGCTGGTCTCAGCTTTCTTCACTACCACTGTGACTTGCATGAGCTGTGAATCTCATGAAGTTCAGTGAGGCCACATATAGGGTCCTGCATATGGATTGGGGAAATCCCAAACAAAGTACAGGTTGGGCAGGGGATGGATCAAGAGCAGCCCAGAGAGGAAGGACTTGGTGGTGTTCATAAATTACCACCACAACATGACCTGGCTATGCACGCTCCCAGCCCAGAAAGGCAAATGTATCCTGGGCTGCATCCAAAGCAGTGTGGCCAGCAGGTCAAAGGTGAGACTGCACCTGGAGTATTGAATCCAGGTCTGGGGTCCCCAACATAAGGATGTGGACCTGTTAAAGCAAGTCCAGAGAAGGTGAGCAGAGGGTTGGAGCACCTCTCCTGTGAAGACAGACTCAGGGAGTTGGAGCTGTTCAGCCTGGAAAAGACTTCAGAGCACCTTCCAGTACCTAGAGGGGACCTACAGGAAAGCTGAAGAGAGATTTTTTACGAGGGTTTGTAGTGACAGGACAAGGGGGAACAACTTAAAACTGAAAGACAATAGGTTTAAATTAGATATTTGGAAGAAATTCTTTACTTCAAGGGTGGTGAGGCACTGGAACAGTTTGTCTAGGGAAGGTGTAGATGCCCATCCCTGGAAGTGTTCAAGGCCAGACTGGATGGAGTTTTGAGCAACCTGGACTAGTGGAAGGCATCCCTGCCTATGGAAGTGGAGTTGGAACTAGATGATCTTTAAGGTCCCTTCCAACCAGGCTATTCTGTGATGCTGTGAAATGAATCAGATCAAGAACGTGTTTTCAAGCCTAGCTGAAAATCTTCTGTGTCTGTGTACCTGTGTCACTAAGTGTGCTGGTTTTGGCTGGAAATGGTAATTTTCTTCATAGTAGCCAGTATGGGCTAAATGTTGTATTTGTGCTGGAAACAGTGTTGCTAATTCAGGGATATTTTTGATTTTGCTAAGCAATGCTTATACAAAGTCTAGGCCTTCTGTTTCTCACCCCACCAGCAAATGGGCTGGGGCTGCACAAGAAATTAGAAGGAGGACACAACCAGGACAGTCAACCCAACTGACCAAAGGGAATTCTGTACCATATGGCATCCATGCTCAGTACATTAAGTTGGGGAGAGAGAAGGAAGGAGGAGTTTAACAAGTAGAAAAAAATACTTGGCATAATTTAAGAAAACTTGGAGAGGTGACACTGGTGCACTTCTTCATTTTTTTCATGCCAATTTCGTAATGAGGACAATGGAATTGCTTCTTTAGACATGATTAAAAAAAGTGTCCGAGAGGGTTTCCCAGTTCATCCTCTTGCTTCAGAGCAGAATCCACTCTTTCTAATCACTTCCTGATAGATATTTGCTCAATCTGGCCTTGAAAATTTGCAGTTATGCTGATTCTTCAGATCTCTCCACAGTCAGCAACTGTGTAACATTCTTTACAGTTGAAAAGCTTTTTAAAAAATATAACTGATATCTTCAAGTTGCAATTTAAGGCTATTACTTCTTGCCATATCAATGGACATGAAGAACACTCTGTATTTCTGCAATACTTTCTACATATCTGAGAACTGATATATCTTCCTTCAGTCCTCTCATTCCTAGACTAAAGAAATTAATTCTTTCAATTTTACCTTGTGTCACATTTTCTATACCTCTGAAAATTTCATGGTTCTACTGTGGTTTCTTTATTGGAGGGAAATCACAAGATTTCTTTATTGTTTGTTGAGGTTTTTTACAGAATGTTGCTTTTAATAGGTTGTTTTCTGGTAAAACCACATTACCTCTTATTCATCACCACAGGATTGCAGGATAATTTAATTTGCAGGGAATCATAGGCAGTCCCTAGTCCAACCCTCTGCTGGAAACAGCATCAGCTATGAGTTCAGATCAGACTTGATCCTGTTGGATTTTGAAAACCTGAAAGAGCAGAGACTTCACAAGCTCAATGGACAACCAGTTCCACAGCTTGACTGACACACGGTGAAAATGTTTTCCCTTAAATCTAGCTTGAACCTCTCACATTTCAGTTTATGCCTATTACTTGTTCACTCTTTTCACCATGCAGCAATCTGAGGAGCCTGGCTCCATTTTCTTGATAATTTCTTCTTGACTATTGTGTAGATGCTTAGGAATGCTTATTATTACTGTTGTTGTTATTATTTGTAATAGCAGAGTGGCAGTCGTAAAAGTAGTAAAAAAGCAAGTAACTACCTTTCCTAAATTCCTGAGTTTTGGGTTCTCCTTTTTTCCATTAGTATGCTTGACAATTCCTTTCTTATTTAACTTAGGTGTTCCTTATTTAGAGAGAAGATGAAGCATTTGCTTCCTTAATAGAGTTCTAGCAGAGAATGGTTACAGGTTACAGCAGGCTGACACAATTTAGAACATTTAATTTATCTAAGTTGTCTTTATCTGTTCTTTCCCTTTTCTACCTGGAAGTCTTATTCCATTCTCTAACTTACAAATGAAAGCAAGCCATCCCACACAAGTGTTTGCAGAAGTCAAAGCAAGGAGGTAAAAAAAGAGACATGAGGAAACACTTCTTTACAGAGAGGGTGGGCAAGGAACAGGCTTCCTAGAGAGGTGGTCAGTCCCCAAGCCTGGCAGTGTTTAAGGAGCATTTGAAGAATGCCCTTAACAACACACTTTAACTTTCAGTCAGCCCTGAATGGGTCAGGCAGTTGGATTACATGGCCATTGTTGGCCCCTTCCAACTGAAATATTCCATTCCATGTTCTCATTGTGTCAGCCACCAGTATATGCAAGTCAAATAATTATTTAAAGGTCAGTACTTTGAATTAAGTTCAAGGTCTCATTGACAGTGCTGAACTTTGATTTGAGACTTTAGAATCTATGGCTGTAAAGATCAGATATCAGATATCAGCAAATCTCAACTATGCACATAATTCCTGGTGCTTTAATGTAGACTGTGTAGATATGTTGTCTTTATTCAAATATACATGACTGGGGGTGGAATCATAGAATGGTTAGGGTTGGAAGGGACCCTAAAAGTCATCTGGTTCCAACCCTCCTGCCATGGGTGGGTAGATCAGGTTGCTCAGAGCCCCATCCAGCCTGCTCTCAAACACATGCAGGATGGGAAGCCCACAACCTCTCTTGGGTAGATTTTATGTAGACATAGAGAGAATCAATTTGTACATTTCTGAGAAATGCATGAGTACCTTATATGGATGAAATAAAAATTGGAATGCCACATATATTTTCATTTATTTATCCACAGGTTACTGAAAACGTTGGAAAATAGTGGAACGGAATAGTTCCAAGAAGATTTGGGTTGTTTAGAATTTCTCAATAAATACTTTATTATCAAATTATATGTATAATTATACTAAAAATTACTTCTAATGCTTAACTTATAATTCTAAAAGAAAAGATTGAGAAGTAGATCATTTCACTGCTAGAAAGCCAAGACTGGAAAATGCAGGTTTATCATAGTGGGAAAGTAAAAGGTGGAAAAGACAAAAGGAATAGCTGTGAAATTTGAGCACTGTGCAGCTGGAAGCAAATTCTGAAGATTTCTGGGTTTATTTTTTATTGGGAAAAATGTTTCAGGATAAAATAAATACATTACATAATACAAAAGTAGATCTGACAGCATTAATAGACCAGCAGGATATTGATAGGCATAGTCAGAAACACGTGAGATTATGGCTAATGCATGGATTAGTGCAACCCCTATGCCTTACTATCTGCAGGAATTGCAATCAGCTAGAGAGTAACTGCCCATCCCCTAATTCTGTTGGATCTACTTAGTAGTAATGACTTAGATTCCTATTCCAGACCTTATTTTGTTTGACATACTATAGCTCATCTGCTGTGAAGACCATGTTGTGTTTGAAAATGCTTCTTAGGTGGATCTCTTAAGCCTCTCCTATTAACCCAGTTCTCACATACTTAGTTAAAGGCGATTTCCAAATTTAAAAAAAAAAAAATCTATTTCAGAGGCACACAGGTACTCTCATGCCTCACAGTCAGCATCTGAGGTTCCAAAGGCAAATGTGGAAGCAAATACGTTTAAGGCATATTGGATCTCTATGTGCTTGTATCAATTTATTTGTCTTCTGGACATTGCAAACTTACAGCTTGTTTGCAAATCAACTTACTAACACACATGCACTAAAATTCTCGCACTGCAAACCTGGTGATTTTCTGAGCACAGAAGCCTTGAGTTGCACAGCTTTCATGAGGGAAAAGCATCACAGTGCACATCAGCCACAGAGAAAACCTGTGCATGCACACTGTCTGGGTTCAGTATATGTTTGGAAGCTTTCTCGGAATTACTGCACTGCACTGGCTGCCAAACATCTGGAAGTTAGAAGAAAAATGTAGAAAAGTGGTAGGGAAGAAAATGACTAGCAAAAGCAGCTGTCTCCCATAAAAAATGGTAGTTTGCCACTCTGGGCTATAATAGGATTTGAGAAAGGCTTCAATCTGGGACATATAGCACAGTGGGTTTAAGAAGCTTCAGAAATTGTTTTCCTTTAGAGGACTGTAAAAAAGGCCAGTGAATCTGAAATCAGTCTGAAAAAATGATATTTAGTGAAATGCATGACTAAACTCAGTGCAATCAGATGATTCACTTGAAATCTAAAAGTTTAAATATCAACTCTAACAAGTTAACCTCTTATGTGAGCAGAAATAGCTGACCAGTGATATTCCACATTTCCAAACTTTTGACAGCTTCTCAGGCTATAAAATCCCCAACTTACTCTTTCCCAACTATCTGTCAACACTCCTAGTTTTTCCCTTGATAACTTCCACATTGATTGTTCATCACACTAAGATCAGCACAAAATCCAGTTGCTACACAGTCTTGAACCTTGAATATGTGTATGCATTAAAAAAAAACCAACTTATAATATAAAATAAAAAACTCAAGAAATACTCATGTGATTATTGTATTTATTTTTAATTAATGGCAAGCACTCAGTATTTAAAACTACATAAAGATGCTGCAAAATTTCCAGCCTCCTGCATTAAAATGCTGCAGGCCTTTACAGAATATAAGTTCAACTTGCTGTGCCCTTGAGAAAATGCATTTATAATCTGTAGAATATCCTCTAATATATTAAAATATATGGATCAGATATTTAGATAAGGGATATTTAGATAAATGCAATGAGCTCCTAGCCTGAAGTTCAGGATAAGGTTTGTTTTGCCTGAAGGTAGCTGCCTTGGAGTTGGGTGTTTGAGTTTGCTGAACTAGTAATTCATTCCTCTACAATCAGTGGGGGAGGAGGTACCATGAGGAAACATTTCTAAATAACCATCCTAAGAGAGGTGTCCAGAGTACAAAGGATAACCCAAAAGTTGAGGTGCCTGTTTCCCTCCACTGACTATTGAAAGAGCACAGAGGACTAGTTTTATACAGCTGAGGTGTGAAGAGTGATACAACTTTTGTACATGAGCACAAGGGAGGCCCTAGAGCACAGAGAGATGAGTTGGGACACAAATTTGGCCAGTCTGCAGTAGTGTGATGAACCCTGAGAGTGTGCAACACGATGGCAATCAGTCAGGCTGGGAAATCAAGTAGGAAGCTGGATAGAGCTGTAAAGCAGAATGCTCATATATGTTGTTTCCACAGTTAGGGAGCAACAGGGAAGCCTGATAGCTAAACAGAACCTGCCCTGGATCAATGACTATTCTGGGGAAGTCTGTAATCACACTGTATTATTATCAGTATAAAACTACATGGTCTGTAGTTTGTGTTGGCTAACTTAAGCATTAATAAGATTATAGGAATTAAAGAGTGAGGAAGCAGGTTTTAAGAGAGGAGATAAAAGAGAAAACTCAGTTATCTGGATGCTACAACAGCATGTAAGTGTACATTTACTGTATTTGAAGCTGTGATGAGTAGCATTAGCAACACTTTTGGTAATGGAAAATCTATTTCCTTCCACAGATTGTTGAAAAATGCCCACAGCATTGCTACCTGAAAAATGCTGAACAAAGGAGGAATGGATCAGAGAATCAAAGAATGGTGGCTGTCTTGGCTGCCTGAACAGATGCCAAATTCTAATCTTTTCAGTAACTGCATTAATTTCAGTTTTCAGTGTGTTAGTTTCAGTTGAATCATACCAGAGATTCAGGTGAGTTCTTAATTATTTTCTGGAGAAAATATTCACTGAAGTGACCCTTTCTTAAAATGAGAAAAAGGTTGAAATAAATGTTGGAGTTTTGGAAACTCATTACCATCGAATCAGAATAATGCTCTAAAACATGGAATCTGTATGTGGTTATAGTCACAGGGAAGGATGGAAATGACAGTTGTGTACAATGCAAACAAAAGCAATAAAAAAGGATTGATCCTTATTCTGCAATGTCTGATAAAGGGCAAGGAGAAACCTCTCTGTTTAGCTAAATCAGATGAATTTACCCACAGGAATTTCCTGTTGAGTTTCTGCATCAGGCAGAATCATTTGTTTGGCATATTATTCTTGAAAAATTGTTGTTATGAGCTATCCAAACTCCTTCCATTTATCTTTCTGATAAAAGCCCTCAGCTGTCAGATAGTGGGCTGTCTGGTACTTAAGGGCTTATTGCACTGCATAAATACTTACGAGAAAAAAAGAGAACTGCATGCAGACAGAACACTGTAATATTCCCTGAAGAAAGCTTTTAATCAACAGCTTCAAGAGAGTGCTCTGTTAATGAGCAACTGAAATGTTATAAGTTCAGCCAACAGTCTCTATGGTTAATTTAGACAGTCTTCCTTGAAGCTTAAGAGTACAAAAGACCAGTATCAGTGGCCTGTAGGCCTTTGCAGTTGCTGCCCAGTGGTTAACCATGGGAAAGAAAAGCTATTGCAAATTAATTAGCTGAAGGGTAACTTCTAGGTAATACTGATAAAAATAATCAGCTAGATGCCAATGATCATCTGGCATGAAAATCAGACAGCATAATGTCTGTAAAGTTTGACCTGTATTCTCAAGACAGCTTTATTCCCAAAAAGCCCTCTACCCAATCCTCTACAAAATAATGTATTGTTTCTTGAGCCCATGTTTTTAGGCTCGTTTGAATTCTGCTTGCTTGGCTGCAGTCAAGCCAATTCCTGGCAGCTGGATTTCAGCATATTCATTAAAGGCAATACTGTATCATTGCTTCAAAAAGATAGTAGATTGTAAATAAACAGTGAACACAATGACTCTGCAAAAAGCTAACACAGCATTAAGCAGTAATTTAGCCGAAGGCAATTTCAATTGTTAATGTTTACTGTGTGATAATTTCAGCAATTCTGAAGGTCTTCTTCCTCAGTAGTGCTGTTCTAATTCTTAGTTCCTGTGCCCTCTTGCTCTGGGGCTGGATCAGCCAGTAACAGGTTGGGTTCTTCTCAAGTACTTCTGTAATAAGCTGATCATGATAGTGTGCCTTGCTGGTAGGCACTTTTTCTTTATTTCAGAAGAAATACTTTATATATACAATTGAAAGAAAAACCTTTCAAGATCATGCTTTCTTTGCTCATATTAAGATTGTCATCCTAGTTCAGAGTTACAGGAGTGTTGGTTTCACAGTGTTGTGTTCAGCCCGTGTGCTGACATGTGGTTACACATACATGAGGTATACATAAATAGATTTCTTATTTATATCACTGCTACCACATGGAATTGTTTTATAAAGTAGAAATGTTACTCTAGAAGCAACAAGCTGGATCTATGAGTGCTGGCACCAGAACCAGCTGAATCTTTTTTCCTGTGGGTTATAGAGTCTCTCCCATGTGTGAGCTGATAGTGCAGCACCTCCTCAGCTGGTGGTTCCTGGAACAGCCTTTTCTTTGAGATGCCTGTGTCATTTGGTTGATATTGTACAGTAATGAACATGGAAACTTTATTTCCTCAGAAAACCACTTGGAATTGTATCATTCAGGCTGTGCATTACTACTAGTTTCAACGGAGTTCTTGACAAATTTTAAGCTTAAAAACTGAAAGTTCCATTTGGTCCTTTTCCAGGCACCTCTTTAGGAGGGATGTTGATCTAAAATAGCTACTTAGTGTGAAATACAAAGCTCCCATACTTAGGGTGAAATCTGGAATCTGGATTTTAAGGAACCAGATTTTCATCTTGAGACTCTCACCTACATAATCCACTTAAAGGCTCTGTGGCATCTTGAAATTAGCAGGCAACTATTTATCTATCATGCTGATGACAAGGACATAATTTATATAGGACTTCCTTCTTTTAGTCTTGGCCTTTCTATTCCATTGTTGCTTGAGACTGGACACATAAGAGCTATGAAGAAAGGTCTAATTCTCTCCATCTGGAAGCTGCAGATAATACTGTTTACCTAAACCAGAGGGATATTGTGAGCATTCCTTGTTATAATAGCCCATTTCTAAATAATCTTATTGTAATTAAAAAAATCGTTAAAACCATTTAAAAAGCAATGTTTTATAAAAGCTTAGTGGTGCATGTTTACATATTCGGCTTCTACTGTTGGAACACCAGTATTTGTTTTATTGCATTTTTTAGATGGTTAATAAGATTTCTTAATTTAGAGTTGCATCTCTCTAATGACCTTTGCTGGATGCTAAATTTTAGATTACATTTACATATGAGACACTCCTATTTTGTTGAGTAGGAGACATGTTATGGGGATAATCAGTTCATCTTAAGCTGTAATTCTATGTCTAGCAAGGATTCAAATTTCTAGGATGGCTAATGGGTTAGTGAAATCTGGTAAAACATCTTTGAGATAAATCCCAGTATAATGAGATCAGTTAGATCTAGCTGTAAAATGGAACAGAAGCTTAATTTTAATTTTCAGTTGCACAGATTGGTGCTTTGCTTTTTTTTCTTTTACAACTTGTCAGAGCTCTATCTGAAATTTAAAAAATGGAACTGGATGGATCTTTTGAATATGCATCAACTAAATGGGAGAAATGAAACAAAAAACCAAAGAGAAGCAGCTAGTTCCATGTCAGGTTAGATTTTCTATTCCATGGAAACTAATTTGACTCCAATGTAAATTCTCTGGTTAAAGTATGTGTGTGCTTTGCAGCTACAAGATCCTTCCTACACAGGCTGTGTGGGCACTAAAATAGTACAGGCAGCAAAGTAACAATTTCAATAAGGGATCTACAGTTCCGTATGTGGTCAAGGCATCATTGTCAAATTAGGAAGCATCTGGTTTCTTGGCATTTAGGTTTATATTTTAACCTATGTGTTAACAACAGTATCATTTTCCTTTTTTCATTGTGTGCAATACATCATGCTTTGGGGGTTTACTATTTTTATGCAATTACAGTCCTTGTGACAGAAACTGGACAAGCCCAGCTGCAGGACTAACCTCCTGTTTAAGCACAGACCTTATGAACTAGGAGTGCAAACATTTTAAGGCAGTCAGTGTAATTCCATTCTGAACTGCCAAGGGCGTAAGAACTTGCCTATATACACAAAATACCCCCCAAAAGCTATACATTTAAAATATAGTGGGTTTTTTTCTGAAATTGGTCCATGTTTTGGAGTCTGAGAAGCTAAATCTCAGAGCCTTCTCACACTTCAGCATCTGAGCCAGCTCAGAAACTACCAACAATCCTGTGTCCTTTAAAAGTTATAGTAGTTTTTGTCACCTAAAATCTGCATGTAATAACGTTTCAGGGGGAAGGGAGCAGCACTTCTGACAGTTCTTGAGAATCACCTCTGAGGAACAGGACCTTGGCAGTTGCAGGAGACAGATCATCCCGAGCAGAAGCATCCTCAGTTCCACCATTTTCAACCTCTTCCTTTTGATCAGAAACATCTGCAGTTACCACCCTTTTCAACCTCTTCAGGGTTAGGAAAATGGTACCTAGAAACAGTGCTTCTCCCAGCATAAGTAGTACAGATTTCTTTTTTAAGTAGTATTTTGTTTCTTTGCATTTGTGTCATTTAACAGACTGTGAGACAAATAACAGAATTTCCTAACCCTGATTTTCTTTCATTTTTGAGTTCATGCTTGCTTAGCCAAATGAAAATTTCCTTAAAAATGGGAAAAAAAATTAACCACGAAGTCAAAACCAAGCACTGCTTCTTGCATGTCGGTACCTATTTATCTACATTTATATACATTCCAAACATACTCAAGAACAATCTTCAGCACTGAAATGAAGTTGCTTCCACTGGTACACTGCTTCCACTGGTACACTTCCAAAACTTTTCCCAGCCCAAATTTGGCTCTTGTCAAGTAGCATTTCCACAAGCCCTTCCCAGCCCGTGGCAGCTGGGAGGGACCATTCCCAGCAGTTTGGAGACCTATGTTTGGAGCTGAGGTAGTTCACCAGCGCTGGGACAGGCTCGGCGCAGCGCTGAATTTACTGCTGTGCATGAAAGCCCTCCTATCCATAACAACTGTTTCATCTCCGTTGCATAGAATTTTCAGAGGAAGACTCCAGGTTATTCCAGCCTCGGGATTTCCCCAGTCAGAGCGGGTCTATCCCGCAGGAAGCGCAGCGCCCTGAGCCAGCCCTGCCGAAAGGGCCAGNTCAAGATGGCGGCGTCTGCAGCACGCTCAGCCGCCCGGCGGCTTCTCTTGCCCTGGTCCGCCCGCCTGGTGCGAGCGCCCGGCACGGCGCAGCGGGTGAGGCACCGGGGCGGGGAGCGGAGCGGAGGGAGGCGCGGGCAGTGTGGGCGCCGGTGGGTGACTCCGAGCGCTGGTGCCCGGGCTGCCGCTGAGGGGACGCGGGGAGTTGGAGGCCGTGGAGCGCGGTGCATGCTGGGAGTTGTANCCGGAGCCGCAGCGCGCAGGGATGCGCCCACGGCAGCTCACGGTGTTTACTGAACCTGGCCATAATGGGATATCGGCAGGAAAATGGCTTTCCAACTGCGCTGCTCTGGGGCACTGAGGAGAGCGGGACCACTTAAACCAAGCCCCAAGCCTGCCAGAGCTCCAGGAGCGCTTGGACAACGCTCTCAGACACACGGTGGGATCACTGGGCTTGTCCTGTGCAGGGCGAGCAGTGGGACTCGCTGGTCCCTCTAGGTCCCCGATTCTCACCTCCCCTGGGCTATGGCAATGGAGTTTGCGCTGCCCCACTGCGCCCCCNGTAGTAAGTTATCAGTTTGCGCTGGTCAGTGTGAGGAGGATGTCAGTGAACTGGAGGTGTCCAGCAGAGATGAAGTGGGCTGGAACAAGTGCCCTGTGAGGAGAGGCTGAGGGTCCGGACCTTGTTCAGGCTGGAGAAGCCATGGCTTCGCTGGACCTGTGAGAGGAGCTGTGAGAAGTGTCTGTGCCGGCACTTAGGAGAAGGTTGTCCGGAAGATAATACCAGGCCTGTCGCAGTGGGGCACGGTGGCAGAATGAGAGGCAATGGGCATAAGTTGAAACAAGAGAGGAAAAACTGGATATGTGGCAGTCAAGCAGTGGAGCAGGCTGCTCAGAGCTGTGCAATTTCTCACCATCTTGGGACATCGTCAGTACCCAGGTGCAAAAACTCCTGAGTGAAGTGCTCTGACCAAGTTGATCCTGCTTGGAGCAGGAAGTTGGACTAGAGACCTCCAGAGGTCCCTTCAAACTTGAATTGTGCTGTGATCCTAAAATAAGTGAGTTTTAAGAGATCTAACCTATTCTAGGAGGAGAGTGGGTGAGAGCTGGATTTTGTACTTTCATGTTTTATGTGGGGAGAGAAATCTTTGTTTATTTGAAACATTTGAAATCACAGTTTTTGAGATAGCTGTTTGCTTGAATTTGGGATGCATATTTCCATTTCTTGTTATCGAAAAGTTGCAGTAAACTTCCCTTTTTTTCTACCCTGCTCTCATTTAATGTGCTTTAACTGCCACATGATTGCGCTGCTCTGATCAGTGGGTGATGGATTTGCAGTCCTGGAACAGGCCCTTTGGCCATATCTCACTTCTCTTTAGAAAGCAGGTACCCAGGAGAATGCCAGATGCTGAAGGTCCTGCAGGCTCTTGCTGGCAGGAGTGGGAAACAAGCGTGGCTGGCTGATGAGAATAACAGATCCTGTGTCAGATTGGAGGGCAGCAGCTGCATCTCCTCACTTGTAGTTACCTTCAGGGTTTGTTTCAGATTTGGGTTCCTGCTTCCCTTTTGTGAAAAAGTGAATAGCAGTCCTGAATTCTTTCCCTTATAAATGCATGCTTTTAAAAAAAATCCACAGAGTTAATGCTTAAGTTCAGCAGTTCATTTTTCAGAAAAGCATCTTTGGATATAACAATTGGAAAACAATAAACAATCTGAGCGTGACTGATGATTTTCCTTTCCAGCATGTGCATGTTGGAACAGGGAGGCTGACAGTTTCCAAAGCAGCAACAGAGGTAATCTTAAATGTCCCCGAAACTAGGGTGAGTCCTTTGGAAAATGGCTTGCAAGTAGCTTCTGAAGACTCTGGACTCTCAACATGCACAGTAAGTAACTTACAAAAGGAAGCGTTTCTTGTATCTATTCCTGTGTGTTCATTTCCTCGTGGAACTAAATTGCATTTGCATTTCAATATTTATTAACAACTGTTCCTAGAACTTAAGCCAGGACACAGAAGTCTTAAGGCTTTTTAGACTTGTAATAAATTTTTTTGTGAAGCTCAAAATTTTCTTTTTCTTGAAAATCTACTCTGTTTAAGGAAAAGGCCATAGCAAAGCTGTTAGCTGGTATAACTTTTTTTTTTTTCTTCACTAAGGTTGGACTTTGGATTGATGCTGGAAGCAGGTATGAAAATGAGAAGAACAATGGAACTGCTCACTTTCTTGAGCATATGGCTTTCAAGGTGAGTGTGAATATTGATGTAGATGTTTACAATGGATTTTTAAATTATTTATCTTTAAAGATCTATGATGAAAACTTTGTCAGAATTGCGTAAATAAGTTTTCCAGATTGAATTGAGAAAAAATAAGGTGGACAACTAAGACTTTGGTTTCCATTAGAAAATGAACCTAAAATCCTAGTTCTGTGTAACTGTTACATAACTGTGGATTACACAGATCTAATTTTTAACTCACGTTTACCTTGCCATAATAGTCTTAGAAGACACACAGTCACCCTTTAGCCAGCTTTTTATTTTCATTTGGGAGCATAGTAGGATTTATATCTGACTTTCAAGCTTGGAGAGATTAGTATGCCAGTTTTGTTCCCAGAACACACTTTCTTTCTCTTGATCATGACTTTTCCAGACAAGAAGTAGTAATGATAAGTAGATGAACTGAAGGGTCTAGTGTGATTTTCTTATTGTTCTATTTCAGGGAACAAAAAAGAGATCTCAGTTAGACCTTGAACTAGAGATTGAGAACATGGGGGCTCATCTGAATGCGTACACGTCCAGGGAACAAACTGTGTATTATGCAAAGGCTTTCTCAAAAGATTTACCACGAGGTAATTGCTCTCATTCATCAGAAAAGCTGCAAAGAACAAGGTGCTTATCCAGTGAAATGACAGAGAACGATGCTTTCACAGTGTTACAGTCCCTTCCTTGCCAGGTGAAAAGTCCTTGAACTTCACAAGAACGTGAGAATACAGGTTTGGAAAGGAGCCAGCAGGAAAGCTGATATTTGAAATACTTTTCTCTTCAGAGTCCCAAGATAAGATACCTTTTAACTTCTTTACCTTCAGAACTTCTCTCTTTCTGTCCCCTTGCTAGTCTTATTAGCACTTGCTCTTTGGGGTGGGTTTCACTTTTGGGACCAGATTTTTCTAGTGGTCTGAAAATACTTTTTTCATTTCCCTCTCTGTTTGCAATTAGCTGTGGAGATTCTTGCTGACATAATTCAGAACAGTACCCTGGGAGAGGCAGAGATTGAGCGTGAGCGAGGAGTTATACTTCGAGAGATGCAAGAGGTTGAAACCAATTTGCAAGAAGTTGTCTTTGATTACCTTCATGCCACAGCCTACCAGAATACAGCCCTAGGACGGACAATTTTGGGACCCACTGAAAACATCAAGTATGTCCAAAACTACGCCTGTTTTTAATTGTGTGGTAACTTTTATATATTGAGAAAGACTTAGCTAAAAATGTAGAGATTGAACAGTGTCAGATTTCATTTTTTCACTGAAGGTCGGTTGAAATTGCACTGACTATAATTGTAAGTAGATCCCCTGTATTGCTTTAGTTCCCCTGTAGGCAGGCATCAAAGGGTATATGAGCTTCAGATGTTCTCTGCATGATTGGGTTTTTTTGCCATATTTTTCTTCTGTTTCTTAAATGTGCATCTGACACAAAATTGGAAATACTTCTTTTTCCTGTAGGTGACGTGTTAGGCATTATTGTAAGTACACAGTGTTTGCACTGCTCTTTCAGCATTTGTTTGGACCCCTGCAGGTCAGGGGACTGCTAAATGTGCTGCTTTCAAAGGAAAGGACATCATTAGTGCATCCTGTCTCCACCTGACTGAGTTGGAATTCTCACTCCTTCTTAGGAACATGAAGAGCTTTTTATCCAGTTCCTATTTGCTTTTTAGAAAGTCACCCTTATTTTAGTTTTCCGCCTGTGCTCTGAGCGTTGGCAGCCCTTTTAATTATTTTGATATTGTATTGTTACATACACTTATCTCTTTTTACTCTAGTAAGCTTTATTGATACAGTAGTGGTGTCTCCTTTCCTGTTTTTAGATCCATAAATCGTAATGACTTGGTGGAGTACATAACAACACATTACAAAGGACCCAGAATGGTCTTGGCTGCTGCTGGAGGTTAGTATGGAATACTCACCCTGGATCCTATGAAACTATACTTGAATCTATGGCCTGAGTCTGTGGGAACAACATGATGAATTATCCATTGTTCAGTAGGTCTTGTTCATTGTTAGCCCTGTGTATTTTGTGTGTTCGTACCCTTGGAGCTTCTGTTCCCTTTTCCTCTCAGTAATATTCCAGAAACCTTAGATCAGGAATGAGAAGTGAATTGGAAGCCAAAGTCATTCTTCCATGTGAGCAGGAAAAAAGGGTTCTAGAAGGTGTGAAGAGGGGAATAGCGAGGAATGCAGAGAGAAGGAATTAAGATTGAGGCTTGAAAGAGAGCAAAGAGCTTGATTTGATGTAGTTTTAATGGAAGGCTGTTAAAGAGAACCAAGAAGGGGGAATCATGATGATCTTGCTCTGTATGAAGGGAATGTGTGAAGAATCCAAAAGTGGGATATTAAAGTAGGGGCACAAAAAAAATTACTGTTTGGTTGAGTCTTTAAACTGTGCAGCAATTTAAATTAACTGTTTACAGAGTAACATCACAAAGCATGTGAAATACCTTTGTTCAGGGGTCTCTCATGATGAACTACTTGACCTGGCGAAGTGCCATTTTGGTAACTTGCCATCTGCTCCAGAAGGAGGACTGCCACCCCTGCCACCTTGTAGCTTCACAGGTAGTGAGGTAAGCTGCTGGGTGGCTTTTTGAGCTGGCCCTTACATCCCCTGATGTGTGCTGTCTGGTGAGCAGAGAGGGCTGCTCTGCCACTGACTCAGGGCTTCTTGCCCCCAGTGATGGCAATGGAGTGGCTGCTTTCCAAAGCAGTACTTCCCATTCTTTCTTGGATAAGCCTCACTGCCACCACTTCTTATGCTTCATCGCTTCCTGGAGGAATATCTTCCTTATCTCTGCTCCTACTGTCCTTTTATCCTCTTGACTACGGTATCGAAGCATTTCCACTTGTTGAGAATCACTCATTTTAAGGACGTGGCAGAGATCTGAGACATCCACGTTCTATTCCCATCTCTTTTCAGATTTTACAGAGTCATCAGATTTCCTTGCTGCTGGTAGTCATAAAATGACTTGTAATGCTTCTCTGTGTGTGTTGGCAGAGTGATCTGAAATTGCCCGGGGGATACCAGTTAAGGTTGATGCTAAATTAATCGTCATATGCTTTAATTTTAGTGCATGTTTTGTAATCCAGCCGTAACGGAAGATGTGTTTTCTGTTATTTAACTTGCCCTGTGCCTGAGCGTGCACAGGTTGCACTAGAGCAGCTGTGCTGTGTTCCAGATTCGGATAAGGGATGACAAGATGCCCCTGGCACACCTGGCCATTGCCGTGGAGGCGGCCGGCTGGTCAGACCCGGACACAATCCCGCTCATGGTGGCCAATACGCTGATCGGGAACTGGGACCGGTCCTTTGGGGGAGGAGCGGTGAGTGAACCTGCAAGCACTGTCCTGCTCCGTGTGAGGTTGGTGGGATCTCCCTGACTTGGGTACTGCCAGGACAGAAAAGGGGGTCCAGTTGTGAATCTGAGAGGGTTTGTTACCCAGGATCTAGGGGAATCTTAGGAAGTGGTTCTGAACCACCAAAATAGAGGTGACCTGAGGTTTGCCAGACCTCATGGAAAGTAGGATGTTTTATACCTGTATGTCCTCAGAACATGTGGGTATCAGTAATTAATTGTCCTTTTCTTGAACCTAAATGTCTTTATGATTTTGGCTCTAATCTGGGGTGTTATTTTGAAATGTGTTATTACATGCAAGAAAAGAAATAGTTGTAATGAAGAGCTGGTAATTAACCTTGTACTTACTACTGCATGTTCTGTCATTATTGAAATGAAAATGGGAAATCATGGAGGTGACTAGTAAGCTTTCAAAAAACTTCATAAAGTAATATCTTCTTCTTTTGCCTCAGCAGAATTTATCCAGTAAACTTGCTCAGATTGCCTGCCATGGTAACCTGTGTCACAGTTTCCAGTCTTTCAACACCTGCTACACTGACACAGGGCTGTGGGGACTCTATATGGTCTGTGAGCCATCCACTATTCAGGACATGGTGCACTTTGTTCAGAGAGAATGGTAAGCTAGCAACTGTTTCTCTGAAAAGATTTTTAGTGGAGCAATACAATTGACAAAAAAAGTATTCAAAGAGAATATTTTTCTCTGCTTGGTCTTGCCTGGGAATAACAAATGCATCAAATTCTAAACTTTGGCACCCAAAGCCAAGTCCCAGCACCCAGTTTTTGGCACCCTTACTTGGAGTGAATAGCTTAAGATAGATGTAGGTTTTGTTCATTGTACAAGAAAACACAGCAGGGATTTTTTTTTAACTGGCAAATGACAGAAGTCATGAAACTGTCAGACCTTTTAGAATACTGCTCAGTCAGGGCACAGCCTGTGAGCTGCAAGTCCCACCACTGAAAGAGTAAATATTTGTGGATGAGAATAATGAATGTGCAATTACCAGACAGTATTAGCAGTTACCCAGTCTGCAGTTGCTGCACCACGTGCTGGTGTTAAGACAGCTCTAATGAATACATAGGGAAATGGAAGTTGAGCTGTTATATATGGAATTTTGAAACCTGTGATTCTAGACAATATTTATTCATCTGAGGCTTAAATCTATATTGAAGGATGTCCATAGATGCAACTGTAAAGCTTGAACTGCAGAGGCTGTTAAAAACATATACATGTTACTTAAGAACACTTGATTTAAAGTGGGTGAAGTTGAAACAAGTCATGAAAATGAGGAGTTTGTTTAATCACACAAATCACTTCTTGTATACCATTATTCTATGAGATCCCTGTTAAGTTGTGGAGAAAAATGTTATCACTTTGACTCAGCTGCAGCTTAGCACCAGGGAAGACACAGATGATTCCTGGGACAAGAATTTAGTTAAGCTATTTAATGCATCCCCCTCTCCTCACAGAATGTTCTGTAAGCAGTGTGGTAAATTATTATCTCACCAAGAGAAGAGCCAGGAATTAATGAATTGCCTTCTGGCTAATTACCTCTTATCTAGTTGCTTGGCTCCTGCTTTCTTAGCAACATCCATCCTTGAGATAACAAGTACAGACTGCACTTGGCTCAAAATAGTTTTTTAATAAAATGAAATACAGCTCTTCTAAGAAAAAACTTGCTCTTGGGTTTATTGGCATGCTTCCAAAACCCCTACTCTTAGGCTGCTGATTTGTATCCGTGGCTTGTTTCCCAACCTGTCTTACCAGCTTTATCTGCAGAAAACTAGTGCCTGGTAGGTGCAGTAATGCCCACACGCCTCCTTATCGCAGCCAATCTTGTGTGCTAGACTACCATTACCTAATACCTTTGGATTTAAACTGTTTTTCAGGATAAGACTTTGCACAAGTGTTACAGAAAATGAAGTAGCTCGAGCAAAAAATCTTCTAAAGACAAATATGCTGCTACAACTTGATGGTGAGACTTATGAGAACATTTTAGTTCCTTATGGAGCTGTAGGCTGATAACTGAAGCATTTTTTTACCCTATTTTAGGGTCCACACCAATCTGTGAAGACATTGGAAGACAAATGCTGTGTTACAAGCGCCGAATCCCAATTCCAGAACTTGAGGCAAGAATTGAAGTAAGTGGCACTCATGTTGCAACTTCTAAAAGGCTCATTCACAAATTACTTCTGCAGAAATATACAAGTTGTGTTTCTTGTTCAGCTGAGAAAACATTTCCAACTGAGAAAACTTTCAAGTGTATTGTTGCCTGCTCCCTTGGATTATACAAAATTAAGATCAGAAACAGTTTTAAGATGGGATTGTAACAAAGATGCTTCCTTTACGTCTTTTAGGCTATTGATGCCCAGACTATAAGAGAAATCTGCACAAAGTACATCTATGATAAGCATCCTGCAGTTGCTGCCGTGGGTATGTGGTATATATATATTTCCCTATTCTCCCATAACCCCTCCAGACCACTTGCTGTGAGCTGAGCATGTGTCATGGCCAACTTTCTTTAACTTCCAGGTCCAATTGAACAGCTTCCAGAGTATAGCAAAATCTGCAGTGGCATGAATTGGCTTCGTGAGTAGTGAATAACAAGAACTTTGAGCATATTTTAGCTTTAAAAAAGTGGAAAACAACAAAAAGCACCCAACAAACTAACTGTTTAAAACTTCGGGGTTGCTTTTCAGAAGACTAAAACTGAAGAACCAGCCCCTCCTGTGTGTCTGTATAATGAAGAAAGGAATGGAAACATGTACAGTATTTGCATTTTTATTATAAAACAAGGATTGTCAGTAAGAGTCATTTCTTGACTTTAGTAGCATTCATCACTTGTTCTTGAGCAGCTTTCTTTGCCTTGACCATTTCCACGAGTTCCTGAAGAGAAGGTGGGGAAAAAAAGAAACTTAACATGTAACTTGGGAACAATGCTGTGGTTTTGAACACTACATATATTAACTGTGAAACACTCTAGTTCTCAACATAATGAGAACTCTACATGGTTTAATACTGTAGAGCAATTTCTCTTAGAAACAAATCAATAGATGGAAGGTCAATGCTCATGTACCAGGAACTTTACCTACAGGAGGCTAGGGATAGGACTTCACCATCTGCTAGAACTTGCTGTCAGACTATAAGACAAATTTCCTGACACAGACCTTCCTTCCCAGCTTCTGCAGCCACCATTTGCTCGGAGGAACATTTAGTCCTTACTGCTCTTTTGGGGTTGAGTTACCAAAAAGAAAGTTTCTTGTAAGGTTCCATCATTTTGCCTGTGTCAGACACTGTCTCTGGGAGGCAACGGAACAGTAAAAGGAGAAGATTCTCTCAAGAGCTGAATAGTGACAGGAGGAGGTGAGGGACCTTACCTTATATCGCTTCATGCAGTCTTTTTTTGACCGGCCTGGAACGGCTGCTGCTATTTTCTCCCATCTTTCAGGAGTATTTACTGGATAAGTCTTTAATGCTTGTTCTAAAAGTTTTTGTTCTTCTGTAGTCCAAGGGGATGAATCTAGAGGTGATCCTGTTTTTAAATGTAAATATGACAGCAAGAATGGATATTTTAAGAAGAGTCTAGAAAATACTGTAAAACCTATTATAGCTGATTTAAAATCCATGCCGTTTTGGGGTGTATTGTGTGTACCAGAAACCCTCAAATTTGGCACCAGAGCCTGGATGACTTCCTTGCTATGAAAGCTTGTAAGCAAATCTTGAGTAAGTTCTGGGTTACTTTCCTCCCAAGAGACCCAGGGGAGACAAGTGCACAAGAAGGGCTCCCTATTCACCTTTACCTTCAAATCGTTCTGAGGGGGCAGCACTGTCCATCTGAGGCACCACACCATGTTCTTTTTTAAATTTGTCGAATGCTTTCTTGTTTATGTCATCTTTTTGATGAGGGTCTATGAGCAACAGACATTAAAGAGAATAATTAGTGCAAGAATATTAAAGCCAGATGTAATAATAACAACATTCTGTAGCAGATTAGTTACAATAATCACAAAATCGTAAAACTCAGTTCCTACTTGCTTTAAAACAATGGTAAAGAGGTTGGTAGATTAAAAAAAAAAAATCATTCAGGGTCCAATAAACTTTTCTCAGTGTCAGATTCTCCAACCCTTATCCTGCTTTATAGTGCACAGAGGAATACTTGTTCCATATAATCTTAAACCTGAGTCTGCAACTTCACCAAAATCAAGAGGGATTATTCTCTCAAGTAAGTGCTGTGGCGCAAAAGTCATGCACGCCCAGGGTATGACCATGTCAGAGAGGCTGGAACATGGAAAATCCAGGTGCTTCTTGTGCCACTATGTGGTTTGTAATGCAGAAACCTCTTGAAAACTTAGTGGGTCTTTTTTTCCTTCTGTAGTGAAATGTGTAATTTCCTTGCAACCTTATTCCAGAACTCTCTAGGCTTCATTCTTTATTTTTATATTCATTTTTGAAGACGAGATGAGCCACATTCATTTAGGTGTCTTACTATGGGGTTGGATTCTATTTTTTTTTTAAAGTTATCTCTACAGCTTCATCAGTTCCATTTATTTTAGATGCCTTCCTTTGTAGGGAGCTTTCTGAGAGGCCCATTTATCTCTCCCTGAGCCCTGGCATTTCATGTGTCCCAGACATCAGAGCATCAAGCTACACTAAAAGTTCCTGAGAGCTGCTGACTTAAAAAAGAGCCATTAGGATGAAAACACTGAATCACATAAATGCTCCTCTAAATCCTCCATCTGAACTACATTTCTTTTGGGGCTGTACAGAGGATTTTCTCAAGAAACACAGTTCCAGTCACAGAAAAGTCAGCTGTACAGAAGCAGGCAGACCATGTTATTACAAAAATAAGGTAATATAGATACCAAGCTTTTGGAGACTCTTTGCTTTATTGATGACATCTTTTGCTGTTCGTTTTATACCAGTAGTAGAGTGCAAATTCATATAATTGGCAATAACTTCCCACCTACAGCAAGAACAGAAAGGATAAACCAGAATATTACATAATACTTTATCTTCATACAAGCTATAGTCAAGCTCCTCTACATATTTTTATAAACTCCTAAGTAAGTTCAAACATATTTAAATGCGTGGAAAATCCCAGAGTAGCTATTCTGCAAAGCTTTCAGTCACTAACTGAAGAATTCAACCAGCTTGGGTGAACTTTTCAGTTCCCAATACAGAAAAAGGATGGGGTAGAATGTAGGTAAGTACAAACCTCTAATCCTCAAAATTCTGCTTAACTGCTGCTTTCCTGAATTCCCTAAACACCTCTGGCTGCACTGAAGGGCTGAGAAGTTACTAAGCCTATGTCCACTGCCCCCAGGAAGAATGCCTAAACATCAGGTAAAGAGGCTTAAACAGGAGAAAGCTGGAACAGCCTTAGTCCCAAGATTATTCCTAGTGGATTGCCAGAAAATGGAAGGCAGTACGTACTGCTCATCAGACAGGAGCCTTGAGGACTGACTGCTGAGCTGCAGAAACAGGCACGGGTACTACCTCCATGGAATATGGCAGCTATTTTTTTTTTTTTGCAGTAAACATTCAAGTCTTGTAATAGAGGTTTGAAATCTGTGTAATCCTAAATGGAAGAAGGCATTTCACTCCTGGGAAAAAGTATTTAAAGCGTGCTCCTGGTTTTGATGCTTAGCAGTAAGCTGAGTGCCAGTGCTGCTTTCTGTAAGTCCCAGCCTTTCCCTTTTCCTCTGGCTCTCCCCTGAAGAAAGCTGGTGCACTCAACTCCTATCTTGGGGTATTTTCCTCTTACTGTGTAGAGGAGAAACCAGCCTCCCATTCACTGTGGAGCTCCTGGAAGTAGCTTACACACTTGCATTCCTACCCACCTGCACCCCAGTCACTGGTGTGGTTTTGTTCTCTGCTTTAAGGACTGCAACCTGCTCTGGAGAAAGCCCTGTGCAAACAGGCACCTCAGCACCATCATGGTAATGGACTGAGACCCAAATCTGGGGGGGACCAAGATGCAGGGCCAGAGCTAACTCCAGTGACAGAGCACGGTACCAAGGAAGAACAAACCACTGGCTGCTTGCAAGAGTCAAGGAAAGGGAGGATGTTTAGGATGTACAAAGTACTTGGGATGATCTGAAAATATGTTTTATTAGGCTTGTTATTTAATTAAAAATTGTTAGTAAGGGCTTTTAGAACCAAACACGAGAAGTACCTTGAGTTAGTCCCTGCTGGAAAGAGGTTCACAGCTTTAATTAGCAACTGTAAATCATCCTCTGGCCAATTTTTGCTTCCCCCTCCACCGCCAGTGGTTGACTTTTCTGAACTCTTTGTTGCTTGGCGCATACGAGCTTCTGCCTCTTCTTTCTCTCGCCTTATTTGTTCATTTATTTCTTCTATCTAAAGATTGTAAATAAGCATTATTTATTTACTTACTGAATTATTGTTACAATTTACAGTGATACAACCCCCCCTCTGGACTTGCTTTGAATCTTGGATTTTGCTTAGTTTCTGTTCTGTATATTATATATAAGGAAACAGAGGAGCTTATCTGTTCCAGTATTATTTCCCTTCACTCCATGTGTATATTGTTAGGATTTAGGAAATCCATCACAGGTTCACTAGGAAATTAAAGGAACACCCCCAGAATTAAAGCTTTTCAACCTTGTGTGAATGTCTGGGCTAACACTTGACTTAGAGGGACAGATCCACAAAAGTATTAAGACCAGTGAGGGCAATTAAACATCCATGTTGAATACACCGATTCTCAAATCTTCCAGCCTAACTGGTATCTAAACCTGATTACCTCAGTATAACCATAGTAATGGAGAACTTTTAAGTTAGAATGAACTCCAGCTTTTAGTCACTAAGTGTGTACTCAGGGTTAGATGGCCATGTGTAGTTTTTTAGTGAGCTAGAAATGACTTAAGTTAACCCACTGCACATTTTTGTGACCTGTAATCACATCTCGAGACCGTGGTGTGACATCTTTAATCACCTGCTTCTGAGAGGGCCCAATCCAATCTTGGCAATATTGGAAGAGCTGTGCACTTATGGCTGTTGGCAGGATGCCCAAAGGTGACAGCAAGAAACCTTTTTCATAAAACCTTCCTGGCAAAAAGAAAGTTACCTGATCGATAATTTTTAGTGGAATAGTTTTAACAGATAGAAAGGGGAGTGCCCTGCATTTGGAACACCCTCCTGGAGACTGGAATATTGAATTCAGTCCCCTTTAGAACAAGAGGCATTTCAGTCTTAAATTGATGATGAGTCTGTTGAGTAAACCTGACCCTAGGATGGGGGCAGATCATATTCTCCACCATGGAAAAAAGTTCACAGCTGTGAATGCACAGTGGATGAGAGAAAGTGCCTTACTCTCTCTGCAGATGTAGGTTCAGCTTTCAGTTCAAATGGCTTTTCCCCAGTGGCAAACACATGCAGATCCTTGCTGAGTTTTGGTAAATTTTGATTCCGTGTGTCTTGCATTTCCCATTCTTTGGTATCCAACCTATCAGCTCTTCTAGTGCCTACAGCCTGCAACACACTTAAGTTCTTTTGTGGATCTGTCCTCAAGTTGCAGACACTAGACTAGGACTTGTCTTGCATAACAGAATAGGTTAAAGACTGCCCTCCTTCCCTCAAGGTAACTGCTACACATTATTGGGCAAAATGAAATTCCTCTGCTGTTTCTGTATACTGTACAAGAAGTAGGTTTTGTGTTCTTTACAGATAAAAATGTGTATTTTTTTCTTGGCTGGCCCTGTTAATTTGACCAGCCATGAACTGCACAATGTAAAATGGAGCAGAGATACCTCTGCCTGTGGACTCTGAAAATCAAGTCTTTGTGTTTTAACAAACACCATTCCACAGCTGCTATGCTGTATCTTACTTCAATTCAGACAGGTTGATTTCACACATCATTTTGTTATTTTGATTCGACACTCAGCATAATTACCTGTTTTACTACAGCCGCCTTTCCTCCTTCCCTTGTTGTGGATGTAAGTGCTTCATTCAAGCATTGCAGACTAAAAATAAATTATTAAGTTACAACGGAGAGCTAGTAGAAAGATAGGTATCAAAACGAGCAGAAAGCAGCAGCAGGAAGACTTACCTTGCCAGCTCAAGACGATCACAAAGCTTTTCCACCTCCTCCATCATTTTAACACAATCTGCCTCATTATCAGAAAAGTAATTCCAGTTCTGGAAGCAGAAATACACGTTCTACAAAGTTCTTGAACTTTATTCTCCTATTCCTTCAGACAAAGGCTTAACACACAGCATTCTTCAGCCACTGCTGTGTTTGGACCTATTTGGTCAGCTGTACTTATAACTCATACCCATGTAAGTATGTGTTTTAGTATTTTGTTTTTTTAGCAAACCCACTTTCCATACCCATCTCCAGCCCTAAGAACAAGCAAACACAATAATTTGTCTGACATAACCTGTATTTCATTGTAATAATAGTTAAATACCTTGCATGTTGTTCTGAGTTTTTGCCTTTCTTTCTTGATTGCTTTCTTCTGTATCTCTTTTTCCTTTTTTGCTACTAATGCTTGCTGCCTGACTTCTTCTTCCTCCTTTTCTTTTGCTAACCGTGCTGCTTCTAATTCTGCTTGTCTTTGCTGCAATCAAAAGGAAAAAAAAAATCCAAGTAAAAAACTCCTCCGAGTCACATTGTTACAGGGTCATTCAAGTCATCCAATATGAACATGTGTTGCTTCTGGTTTGGGTGGAGTTTTGTGTGTATGTTTGGGGGTTTTAAAACGCATAAATACTTCAATGTTTGGTTTTCCAAGAATTTTGAGGGAGATGATGAAACATATAGCATTTAGCATTAAGTCAGGTACTCACTGTGAGGACCCTCAGTTTATAAATCCTGCCTGCCTCTACAAGGAAGATACAAAACAGTACGTAATTTCCTACACCTGCCCCAGGACTATGAACTTCGTGGTCCAGTATTTCTCCTGCATCTTTACTGACATATTTTGCAGTGTTGTAATGTCTTTTAAATTACTTTTTTGCACCTTAACAGTTCCCTTTCGTTCCTATACTTTCAGAGCCATCTTTTCCAAACTATTCCTATTTATCAAGTATATTGTTACCTCAAAGCATTTCATACCAACCAACCATTCACAAACCAAAGGCACAAGGCAAGCTGACATACCATTTTATGCACTTACTGCTTGCCTTGAAACCTGAGGAAGTGTATGCAACAAAAGAACTCAGTTTTCAAAGGTGTTTTGTTTCAGATCTGTGTTCCTTGTTTCCATCTCATTTTCATATGGCTGCCAGCCTGCACTGCCTGCTGCACAGGCATCAAAGACAATACATCTTTGAACCCCAGGGTAATTCCATCAGTAGTCTTCTGACACATCTAGAACCTGAAGCAGTGCATCAGGTGCAAATGAAGCAGAGTTTTTCAACCCAAATAAAGTACTTCACTTACTTTTTCTTTTGCCTCCTGTTCTTTTCGTTTTGCTTCTACCTTTGCTTTCTTCTCTGCTTCCTTCTTTGCCTTTTCTTCCTCCTTAAATTTCTTTATCCTGGGATCACAGCTGTATGCATTGTCTGGCAGAAGAAAGGAAGCATCATGTATAGAAGAAAACCAGGAGATTTCCACAGTCAGTTAACTAATCTCTCTTTAAAGAACAGCAGTTTGTGTGCTCACCAACAAGAGTCCTAATTCTGTTCATTTCTTCTTTTTTTCTCAACGCTCTGGCAGCTCTGTTCTGCTTTTCAATCCACCTCCTTTCATCTCGACTAAAAGGGAAAGCATAGTTCAGTGCTAATGCTTTACAGTGCCACTGTTAGAAATTCACCAACAAGCTTCTTAAATAGTTTCCCCCACACAGATGTTCTTCAGTGAACACTTCAAAAATAGACTTCAAAAAATGAAGTTCCAGGCCCTGAGCTCATGTAAAAAATGCTAAGCATAGTTATATAAACCTAACAAACCAAGCTGCTTATCTGTCATTGTAGGGAATGAGATCATGGACTTTATTTCCAAAATGCAATCCACTTGCTTACCTAATATTAAACTCAAGCAAAACAACAGAAATGCTGGCATATGATTTAATTAAAGGACAGCAGTATAAGCAATGTCACGATTATCTTGTTTTGCAGAATACAGTCATGTCAAGTAAACCTATCTGCACAGAAACAACAGTCTATGAAGTAGCATGATGCTGGGGGTACAGTCATGCCAGATTCACTCCATTAAAATACAGCTCAGGTTATAGATGGGCCAACTAAATCATTTGAAATATTTACCAGTGCTGTCAAGAAAGAGGCAAATTTTTAGTGAGGGTCTATAGTCTCATCCACACAATCACACAGAGAACAATAGAGGGGGCAGGGAGGTTGGAACTATGTGGTATTTAAAGCTCCTTCCAACCCAAACCACTCTGTACCTCAGAACAAAGAAAACAATCCCCACAACTGAGAAGGACACTAATACAAGTAGATTGAAGCTTTAAAACACGAGCAACATCACCTTTGGCAAGAAGGGGTAGCAAGAACCATGACCATCTGAACAGCAGCTGTAATGTAGTTCTCTCTCCTAAGTACAGCAGACTAGGTACCATTTGTCTAAACATCTTTGAGAAAGGACACTAATGACAGGAATGAGCAGAAAAAGAGCTGTGCAAATAATTCAAGATCCTTCCAATGAGAAGCCTAGAGGTTCATCTGTGTGATTTACCACAAGTACAAGTGATAGGGAATTGATTACAATGCCTTCACAGAATCTTCACGGGAGAGACAACAGTGGGTCTGGTGAGGCTCAAAGAAATTCAGTAGCAGAAGAGGCACAAGAGAAGAGAAATGCCTAGCTACAGCCTAAATATGGCAGTTTCTAGCACAAAGAAAGACAACCACTGAATGTAAATCCAAAACTGATTTCTAGCCAAACTCAGAAGAAGAGATTCATACAGTGCAAGTTATGATCTCACAGGGATTACTAAGTGAAAGGTTCTGTCCTGTGAAATGTGTGTTAGACTAAATGATTTGGCACTCCAACTTGAACATTCTGTGTTTATAACTGTAGGAATGATAAAAACAGAATATATTTTCCAATGGCAACATGGTCTGAGTAATTCAGCAACTATTACTACATCAGCAAATACAGTTTTTATTAACATCAAGCCATCAGAACACATCTCTCCAAATTCTAGGAAGTATCACTTTCTCAGTGCAAGTTACAGAGAGAAATGATGCCTGCACGCTCATCTACTCTGTCCTAGCTCCAGGTTCAACCTGTGCTTAGGACTGGCAGGAATTGCAAGTCTGAACTTCAGTGAACACACATTTCAGAGCACCTCAGATATACCTCTGTGAGGCAAGCAGGAACTACTTCGATTACACAAAGAAGCCCAGAGTAACTTCAGTTCAAGTCCATGACTGACCCCTAAGCTGGGAGAGTGGAATTCAGACTTGGCTTGGCTACCTTTCTTCCTATGACTTACAGTCTAAGAGAAAGTTGGAAAATCTTGCTGTATCAATCTCTCAGTCTCCTGTCAAAATTATTTTTACTTACATACCATTCTGCTTTTTCTTTTTCCTCTTCATCTAAATACGAAAACTCTCTCCAGGAATCAAAATTATACCTAGAGTAAATTTAAGAAGGAAAAAAGTGAATGAAAAATCAGCAAATCTGTTAAAAATCAGCTACCTTTTTTACTGTTATGTGTTTGTAGGCAACTATACTGCTGTTCACAATTTATAATACATAATTTTCAATTATACTGCACCTACAGTGATTCCACACTGTGCTAAGTCAAAATGCAGGATGATTTACACCTCTCTGTACTGTGGGACATAGTCTGCTTCAGGATGGCATTGGTCTTGCCCAGTCTAAATGTCTGTGGCTGTCTAAGCTCCTGTCATAGGCAGTGGAAATGCAGTGCAGTCTGTAGAGTTCAGAGAGAAATTAATCTTTATGTGAGCACCCATATTTAGCAGGTAAGGCAAGCCATAAACATTACTGACATTTTTGGACTAAACACACCTCCCTTTACTAGGGGAGCTTAAACACCTAAGACATTTCCAATAAAAACACAAGTTAGGTGAGAGAAACCTGACTTCCAGTCTGTGGATCAACTCAGTTCTCAGCTACTGCGGGCAGAAATTGCCACTGCCATTTACAAGTGGATGGATTAGCCAGGAGAAAGCCAGCTCAGTTTGTGGAAAGCACAAACAGCTGTGGAGTAATTTTGTGACATTACAAGGTTGGGTCAGCCCACAGCAAACAACCCACACACCAAAGGGTCTGCAAGCCCTTTTATATTGCATGTCTTGAATACTGTGAATAGAAACGGAGGCATCAGCTAACTTACCAAAAGGAATAGAATGCATCTACCTCCTCAAATGAGGAGTTCATGTCCCCAAGTTTAGGTACGTTTTTCTTATTTGACCACCTGAAAATACATGGATATATTCAAGCAATAATACATGCAATTTTCATAATGTGGCATTTATTAAGTACAGAATCAAAATCCAAGGCTCCCTCCCACCAACACAGACGGGGCACCATGAAAGAGGAACAGAACAGGAGAATTCTTCCTAAGCATCCTCCAGACTGGGCATTTTTGGGGGAATTTCCTCAAAAAAGCAACCTTTTCCTGCCTGAGTGCCTCCTGCCTCAAGAAGGCCTGGTGGAGCACAATCTTTGTAGGTATTCAATTCCCCATGCACATTCTTTTGGTAGAGGAGCTTACAGGAAGTGGACTGAAAGTGCTCTGTGAATAACTCAGCTGTCTGGTAGTGTACAGGAAGTCTCCCACACATTCTAAGGGAGTACAAGGGAATAATGCATACTCTGCCTCCACTGCATTTTTTCTAGGGAAATCTTCCACAGGCTCTAGAATTTGTGGTTCCATGACATAGCATCTATTTCCATTGCAGAGAAGGGAAAAACCTCATCTGACAACCACAGCTCCAGGTCTGAAGTCTACGAAATACTTGATAGAAAATTCAGTAAGACTACTTTAAATAATAATTGTTCAGAATGCTGTAAAGTGCCTCATGCAATTAAGCACTTTTATACAGGGAAAAGCTGACAGGTTTCTATTGTGACAACCTTAATACGAAGTTAATTGTCAACCATGAATCAAATGCAGAAAAGTCACACAATGTAAGAGAGAACCACCAAATATTGATAGTTACAATTATCTTCACTTTTAACCAGCTAAACTGTGACTATAACTACTATCTTCTGCTAATGCTAATATCTCACTCTAAGAAGAATATAATTTAGAAAGGAATTTTTAGTCAGCAGCACACAAACATTTGGTATTGCAAGTAACTTTAAGATGAAACAATGAGTTGTACAAAAATGACAGTAGGTAATAGGAAACCAAGAAAATTTTTTAAAATTGCATGGGTCAAACTCAATGTCATTAATGTGACAGTTCAGATTATTTTAAAATGAAATTTTAAAAAAATTGCAACTATTTTAGTTGTATTACATTAGCAAATTAATACATCTCTTGTTACAAACACAATGTCAAAAGAGTTTGCAAATGCTGATTCTCCAGCAACAGCAGAGGCAGTCAGACATAGCTTACCTGGCATTTCTTTCAAAAACTGGTGAGAAAACTTCAAAGAAGTTTTCTTTTGCTTCACTTTTGGAAGGTACAGAGTTATCAAAAGTTGGATCTATGCTGTTAAATGCTCGTCGTTTCACAGGATCAGATAGTATTTCATAGGCTGAAAGTTACCAGACATAAGGTTGTAAATGTTTAAAAAGATATTCTGTGTTTGATCTATCTGTAGCGTTCTGTACAGCTTGATATTTAATTATTTTAGTGACACCAAAAAGCACTGCTGTCTATTCCTGTTAAACTAAGTAGGAGGAACATTTATGAAAAAGAACACAATTAACCATTTAGATGTAACAAAATAGGTAATATTTAATTTTATAGCAGTAAATTTTGTTCAGGGTTTGGCATGACATCTTCAGACTTTTATTCTACACCAGATCCTTGCAAGAAAAATCGACAAAATGTTCTACTAAGGCACAGAGTACAGGTAGTCTCTGAGTTAGTGTTGTCAGAATGGACAAGAACAGAAACCATTCATTAGAACTTTTGCAGGTCACAATGAAGTTATACTGAGTCTTGGATAGAATATAAAACTCCACACAAACTCTGCAAAACATGCAAACACCCTCTGTTTGCATGTTTTTCCTTTCTTAAAGGAAAACAGGGGGTGTTCCTTTCCTTTCTTAAGCCCCTGCAGTTGGGGAGCATCACATTACTAATCCTATATTCTGGAAATCACACAAACTATAGCTTCAGTACTCTTACTTTTTTCTCAATGAAGCGTGGAGTTTTACAATGACCAATATTTTTCAGTAAGAATATAAAGCCAAAGGAATCAAATTTGTGTCGCAATCATTCATGGACTTCTGTGCCTGCACCCCTGCCAGAGGACACTGCCCACCATGAAGGCTGGATGTAGGAGGTGATAACCTGGAGACCTTGGTGCAGTCCTGTAAATGGATCTCACTGCACATGTCAGTGGAGAGAGGAAGGAATGACAGTGGCCACCAGCGAGCTGCTGTCTGCCAGTCTGCCCTTTCCCTCTGGAAAAGGACTTCCCTCCACCAGCACTCCAAATGACCCCAGTTATCCTGCCTCAGTAACCCTCATACCATTTTCCTGATGCAGGAAATTCTGTACACATCCATTGGTTCCTCCTCCATTTAAGAGATGTCCCTTCCACTTACAGATCCCCAGTTCTGCTCCCACACTCAGTTCCCCCTGCTCTGTTATCTCCTATGCATTCCTTTGTCAGACCAAGTTCTGAATCCAACCAATGTTCTCTCACCTTTCCAAGTTTCTTATCCCTGTTTCATTACTGTTTGCCCCTACTCCAGGTCCCCCTTTCCTACAGTTGCATTTTAATATTTCCTTCCTCCAAAATGCTGCCTAGGAGCATTATTCCCTTTTTTTGCTACTTTGTGCTTTCCTTTCTGTTTACCTCCAAACTTGGATTGTAACCAGTTAAGAGGGAAGAGTCTATATTTTGCTCCATGCATGTAGAACACAGAGCACATTCCTGAATTCATGTGTAGGTAGTTCTCATCATAGATATCTGACAGTTTGACAGGACTGCAACAGAAAAACTATTTCCTTTGGCAACCTTCCTCCTTCTGACAACTCCAAAGGAGGCTGAAAACATTAGTTTGTCTAACATATTTCACACTAACTAGTATGTGTAAGAAGACATTCAGAGAAGGAATTTTAGAAACACAAATTCCAAGATTTCCTCCTGCTTCAATCTTATTGAGTGAAAATAATTTGTTTAAAATAAACCAAAAAGCCAAGCTCTCAAGCATTTCTGGAGATGTAAATCACACACCTATAACAGCCCCTGTGGATTTGGAATCGGCCAGCAGTGGTGTACTGGGTCATAGAATCATTAAATTGGAAAAGACCTCTAAAATCAGAGTCCAGTCATTAATCCTGTACTGCCAAGTCCACTGCTACAGGCAAGAGGGAAATGTTATTCAATTGAGTTCACTTGCTCATCTGTGGGCAAAAATGAGCAGCGGAAGAAACTGATGACCTGGATCAAATCAACACATGTTCTGTTGTCAGAGCAAGCACATTAGAATTCAGATATTCCAACTGCTGTTGGTGTCTGTGGGGAATTGCTCCATGGCTCACTAGTTCATCTCAGGTATGGGGCCACCTCCAGAGGTTCATCTGTATGTGCACTGCCACAAGTGTCACATTTTGTCACCAGCTGGCACAGCAGCCAAACGTCTGTCAGCTGCATTCCCCTCCTGCTTCTACCCAGTGGGAAGTTACACCTAATGTGATCTATTGATGCAGTTTTCTAAAATGGAAAAAGAACTTCTCCAGCTGTTCACTCATTGACAATTCCTTAAAATGCTAATGAAGCACAACAAATACATTTCTGATGATTAAGTAGATTGAAAGAGTATCTAACAAACGAGATCAATTGCTTACCTTTAGTTATGCAAGTAAAATAATCATTATCACCTTCTCCTATCTGTTCCCCTGCAGCTTTTCGCTTGTCTGGATGATGTTTCAAAACCATGGATTTATCTAACACATAAATGCATTACAGTTAGAAATGCTTCATCAGAAACAGTTTCAAACTACAAAGTAACACAGTAACTCCAAATGGCATTTCTCTAATTCAAAACTTAAATAAAAATACAAATCAAACAATCAGATCTGCCAGAAAACAGAAGTTATTGAATTTTCTTTGACTTAACACTATAGTGAGAATTAACATTATTTCATCTTTGCTGGGCCATAAAATAACCACAACTCAGAATCTCTATTTCTATTCCACCTCAACATCTGAAGAAGTCTCTGACACTTATTCTATGATGCCTAGCAAAGTGCTTTAACATCTGTAAGTGTACAATTAGCTTCACTGAAAATATAAAAATAACTGAAAAAATAAAAACAATTAATGTAATTTTAGTTAGTTGTTATTTCTAATGAAAAACAAAATAGTTCAGATAAAATAAAAACTGTATTCTCTCCCTTTACTGACGTTCTGAACACAATCCAAAGTGAAATTTAGCAAGAAAACTACAGCCTGTGAATGCTGCTGCACTTCTCCATGGCTAACACTGAGCAGACACACAAGACTTTGGTTTAAACTCTCCCTCTACTCAGGCCTTGAATCCTAAGGCACAACTGGCACATACAGAATATCTGCTGGAGGTGCTACTAGGGTTGTCTTGGTGTTTAAAAGGTAAAACTAGATTTTAGACTGACTTCTTTGCCAAAAGATCTTGCCATATTGCCTTACAACACACACTGTACCTTCTTGGTTCTCTCTAAAATACCAGAGAGAAGACACCATGCAAGCAGTTGCAGCACCCTGTCTCCTGAGAAACAAATCAGAATCCTCCTTTGAAACAGGAAGGCACAGTATAGACAGGTGGAAAAGACTCACATCTCTACAGCACTAAGGAATGAGTGAGTGCTGTCAGGGTCCTAAACAGACAGGCTCTGGTTCTTGCTCAGAACATCAGTGAGATCACTGCCCACCCACCAGAACAGGTGCTGCTCTATTCCATAGCTGCAAATGCTCCACATTTGTGGAGCACCTGCCTGAGACAACGTGATTTCCTGTGTAAGTTGGAAAATCCACTGATTTCCACCCACTTTCATTTGGAAATATCTGGAGACAGGGATTCTTCTTGCACCTGCATAGTTATACAGGCAATTGTTCACAAGACCCATTCACCAAGGCATCAGCTTATCCCAGAGAGCCTACTGGACAATCTTCACAGTCTTATAAAATCTTCCTCCACTAAATATTTGCATCTTTCTTGCATTCAAGGACACTACTTTCCAGAAATAAAGTTCTGAAGCCCAACATGCTCCATTCTCATGCCACACTCAGAATAATAAGACTGTTAACAGCAGCCTTTTTGTAAACATTCAGCAGCAGTAATGTGGCAGCTCAACACTCCTAGGGGGGCTGCAAGGGAACCTCTGGGAACACATGGGGCAGGGACAGCTCTATTGCTCTGCCTTTCACTGAGCCTGACTGCAGACTCAAAAAACATAGGAATGTACAGTTACAGTCTCAAGGCTGTTGACAAAAAACACAGGCCAGGAAGCAGAGATGTGAAATTTTTTAATTCCCTAGATTCAGGCCTCTGGATTTCAGAGCTGTGATATGAATTTAAGAGGCTGGTAAGCAACACAAATCAAACTTTTAGGTCTGGGAAACAGTAAAAGCCTTGTTCACAACATGCAGGTATTTTCATTGAAAACCAGTGGTGTACATCTGAAAAAAAGGTTTTGCTTATGAGGAAAAGATACTTACGAGCTGCTTTGATTTGTTTCTGAGTAGCCCTGTATCGTATATTTCCCAGTCCAAGAACTGCATAATGGTCTTGATTCTGAGAGAAAAGAACCACAACGCCTAATAAACACTCATAAATACAACCAAAAACTCCACAACACATGCAAAAAACCAGTTCTCCTCCACACCTCTTAAAGGCAAGAGGGAAAATTCTTCCCTCTCTCAATAAACATTGGGAAGAGACTATAGGAACAACTGTCATGAATTATTCAATAATTACTGAATAACTGATTATCAATAAATTAAACCACTGTCATAGAAATTCAAGTAGCTTAATCTAAATTGGATTGAAACACTGGAAAATTCAGTTATTGGAAAAGTGAATTGCTGTTGTTAATATTAAGAGTGCCAATGTAACTCCAGAATAAAGGAGATGGTGGTAGGGAGAAGAGACACTTCATTCTTTCAGGCAGTAAAATAAAAAGCCACAGCTCAAAACTAAGATCTTATCCTGATGTGTTTGCCTTCACACACCAGATATTACGGTAAGGGACCCGAACTGACTCAGATGGGTGTAGGAAGGGAAGAGGAAGGAGATCTTTAGCACCTGGGCATAGCAAATAACCTTGATGGGTGAAACTAGTTAACAGTAACCAGTATTGACTGAGTACCTTCCAGTCCTTTGGGTCAAGCGTTTTTAACATAGGATATTCCTCAAGCTGCAGTTCTTCATCCCCTGATTCTTCAGAAAGTTCCTTCTCATCTTCTAGCTCCTGGAAAGAGGCAGAAACATTTATGTTTCTCCTCTTAATAAATGCTTCAAACCATCTTCCTACAGGTTCCACTTGACAGAGTACTGATGCTATAAGCAAAAAACATAAAAGCAACTTCACCTTCTGTGGTTTACTTTTTTTCTAAATTAAACCCCATCAAAACCCACAAAAGCACAGCATCACACAAGGTTACAGATCGCTAAATCTTCTCTTAGGCTCCATACACACGAGTGCAAGAACCAGCACACGTCCCATCAGACGGGACCTCCCAACACTTCGCCGTGCTCTCACATCTGGAAAGCTGCTTTCAAGTTAAAAGAACGCACGTGTCAAACGACATTAAATACAGTCCTACTGGCAACGGAGGAGGCAACCGCGGCAGCGATATTAAATTTGGATTGATCTTCCCCGCGTTCCCGCTCCCCCTTCCCAGGCCACTCCCTCCGGCGGCGAACCCAGACTTGTTGCTCGCACAGGGGCTGAAACGATGCCGGCGACGGCACAGCACGCCAGACTGAGACAATTAAAGTCAAATAAACAGGAAAGTTCTTCGAGACCGGCCGATTTCCCAGCTCCAGCGCCCGGGCGGGCGCTCGAGGGCGGCCTTTCCCCGGCGCAGGCCCTGCCGGCCCGCGGTACCTACCGGCCGAG
>VYXD01012922.1:174612-216714 GCA_013397195.1 Hylia prasina
GAACCGGCGGCGCCGCGCGGAACTCCCGGTGCCGGCCGCGGCGCCAGGGGGAAGGAGTTACCTGTGCGCGGGCCGCGGTGCACCCTGGTTTGTGTTCCGGGCGGAAGCGGCGCGGTGGTGCGTAAGGCGGGCGGGCGCGATGCCGGATTACCTGGGAGCCGACCAGAGGAAAACCAAGGAGGAGGAGAAGGAGGACAAACCCATCCGCGGTGAGGGGCGATGGCGGGGACGGTGTGTCCGAGCAGCGCCCGCGACGGGAGTGGGGCGGCGCCGCCGGCGGCCATGTCGGTGCCAGGAGCGGCGGGGGGAAAAGGACTAAAAAGGATTTAAAATGTCACTAATGTGCGCTTTGGCGCTGCGGCCGCCGCCCCAGGAGTGTCCCCATCCCGGCCCGGAGCCCGGGCTCGGGCGGTGCCGCCGCTGGCGGGAGAGAAGCGGGGCCGGCCGGGCCTCACGTAACCATGGCTGTGAGGGGCTGAGCCCGGGAATGCCGGGGCAGAGCGGGGCCGGTGCGCCCGTGCCTGAAGGGCCGATCGGGGCTGCGGGACAAGCACCGTGTGCGGCCGGCCGGGGAAGTGTGCGCCGACTCCTCAGGGGAGGAAGGGTTTTAAGTCTGGTTCCTAAAATGTCGAATTTCTTCATCTTGAGAGAAAAAATTGCCTTTTGTGGTTTAAGACTTACTTTTATACTTAAAGTATCCAACAAAACGTGATACAATAATGCTACGAATCCCTGAAAAGAGGCTGTGGTGAGGTGGGGGCTGGTCTCTTCTGCCGTGCCCGCAGTGACAGAAACCGAGGAAATGGCCTAAAGTTATGAAGGGGAGACTCAGATTAGATATTAGGAAAAAAAATTCGCAGTTCGGGTGGTTAGACATTGTAATAGGTCGCCCAGGGAGGAGGATTTTAAGGGGCATCTGGATCTGGCGCTGGGTGATGTAGTTTACGCGTTACAGGGGCAGGGCTGGGTTGATGGTTGGACTTGATGATCATGAAAGTCTCTTCCAACCTTGATGATTCCATGGTAATTTCTTTCTCTTGCCGGGGGGGAGCGCCGCAGAGCTGCCCGTGTGCTGCCGCTTTCATTCGGAATTCCGGGGAGGCAGGAGAGGGAAGGCGGCAGAGATTCCCGAGGATACCGGCACAGTGTGAAAGTTGCCGCTTGCCCCTCGTGTTTTAACTTACTGTGGTTTTTGTGTTAGGAAATACTTAATAAAGCATCTGGAAGCACAAACAGTGCAAAACGTAATCAGTGATGGACTTTGAACTGTTCCTATTCAAGAAAGATTTCTAAATTATAGCAACAGAGTGTTCAGTAGCTATAAAAAAAGAATCACTGGGATGGTAAAAATAGTCAGGAAAAAAGTATGGATCAATACAGAAGGTCTTCAGAATCCTGTGTAACACCTGCTGCACCATGATCACCAATACTGTGTGGGCTCCATCTGTCTTAAAAAGAGTGGAATTAGACAAGAGAGGAAACAGGGATGGGAAGGGAGAGGGGGTGTTGAAAGTCTTTTAAAGTGATGTGAGAGTGGTGTGGCAGAGTGACACTAGCAGAGCTGCATTTTTCTCAGTTATTGGAGAGGAGTCACTGGAGCCACCTCTGTGCAGAGACATTGCTAGTGGAAAGTGGTGGCAGTTTTTCATTGATGCTTTCTTGAACATCTAGAAACAAGAAGTTTAAAAGATGAAGTTGTGATATCTTCCATCCTGTTTTTGAACAGTCACAGGCTGGGAAACTGCTCTGCGTGAAGCAGAGTTGAAGTGTCTTGCCATGACGCTTGCTATGAGCTCTGAGAGGTGCAGGTTTTTGGACTGAAGAGAGTAGCTGGAGACCCTGTTTCATTTTTCTTGTATATCTGGTGCTTTTTTGTTCCACTTTGGTTCATTGAAAAGTAGAAACTCAAAAGAATCTCTCCAAAGTACATATTTTGATTTTTTAGAAGCAGAATTAATACTGCTGGCTGTGTTTTCAGAACTGGAAACTAAGTCTCTCCTGTCTTGTTTCAGCTCTTGATGAAGGAGATATTGCCTTGCTGAAAACATATGTAAGTAGCACACACACGTGCGAGTGTTAAAGACACAAAGCAGTTCCTGTGGGGAATACAGTGCTGGAGTGGAGGGCTGTGCACTTAGCAGGTAGAGAGTAACTCTGCTTCTCCTAGTGCTTTTCTCTCCTGCCAAAATCTTCCCTCCCTTTTCACCTTCCAATGAGAAGGCTGCAGCCTGCAACACTAAAAATAATCCTGGGTTTGTTAACTTGGAAGTAATTAAGTGTTTGTTTCTCTGTTTTTGTTTTGTATCTCCGTGATGATTGCCACAGGGGTCTAACAGCCAGGGCTTTATTAGGGCTTTTTCACTGGCCAGTTTTCTTGGTTTATGCAATAATTTTAAGACTCCTCCTGCCACTAAATTGACTTGCTTTTAGCTATCATGTTAAAAGAACACAATGTTGGGAGGCACTTTCCACAGACAATAAGGCTTAAAATGCCAATCTACCCTTTCCACTGGGAAGTACAGTTGGTCTGCAGAAGAACTCTTGAAAGATGAAACTTTCAGCTTAGGTATGTTTGGCAGAAGTCTGAATTTTGTTGACACCAGGACTCGTTTACAAAGCTCTGAAATACAGCCTGTACCCACGGCAGCTTCTTTTTTTTGTTGCCAGTGGTCTACAAAGGAGATACTGTATGGCAAATCCAGGTCTGAATCTGCCTGTGTTAGGCAGATCTGGATCAAAAAAAGCATTTTAGCACAAGCAAGAATTCTGATTTGCCCCTTGATCCTTCTGCTGTCCTCTGTGGATGATGGAAAGGCTGGGGAAGGCAGTCAAAGCACTTGTACAGATGGTTTTCAGAAAGTGTATTCAGAATTCTCTGTATATATGATTGTATATACCATTTTACTCAGTCTTTTTTAAACTTTAGGAGAAATAGTTTGAACAAGTAAGGCCGAATGGGTTTAAAAGAAAAACAAGTTATTAAAGTTTACAAATGTGGAAAACTTCCACCTTCCCAGGTGGTCAATTGTGTGTAGCTGCAGTTCACTTTTGCAAACAGAAATATTGTTACTGGAAGTTAATGCTGTCCTTTTTGGCTGTCATCAATGGTTGGCTGTTGTACCCAGAGTCTGTTGACCATCTTGATGCACAACAGCTCTTGTCATTTTTTCCTAAACATGAGATAATTTGACTTACGAAATCTACATGATATTCCTTTTCCAGGGCCAGAGCACGTACTCAAGGCAGATCAAGCAAGTAGAAGATGATATTCAACAACTGCTTAAGAAAATCAATGAGCTCACTGGTATGTTTTTGTCTTAGAGCACTTTCAATAGAAGAGCCACAGATACCAAAACAGGTGTTGCAAGAAGTTGATTTCCAACAACTTCTGCATTGTTTTTTAGTTGTTATTTTTCTCAAAAGAACACAGTTCTTTATTTGGTAGTGTGAGATTTTTGCTTGTTAGGTGATGTTTATTTCAACTGGGCAGGAATAGTCTGTACATCTGATTGTGTAATTTTGTATTTTAACACACTTTTTGTCAAAACTGTGGCTTTCATATATAGTGGTAGTATGAAACAAATGCCCCTTTCTACACCAGATAATGAAGTAATAACAACAATAACAATTAATTCGTTTCCTAATTTTTCTTTGACTGGTGTATGTTTTTTTGCCCTGTTGCTAATCCTGCAGTGGCTCTCAGTTCTGCCAGGAAGACCACAATTTCTCTTGTAAAATAATCTTGATTCTTTTAAATGCATCATGCAGATGATACTTGTTATGTGCATGTTCTGGAAGATTTGTGGGGGTTTTCATCTGTGTGAAACCCTTGGTTTCTGATACTTTGCACTGGAGCTCAGTGATAGCACTTGAGAGTTTCACTCTTTTAGTGAAATGTAGATATCCACTATCCATATTCTGTCCTGCTCTAATCATCCCCACACTGCAAAAGTGAGAGGGTGGCCAGGCTGGGATTTGAATGTTCAGCTGGCACCGTCATGTAGGCTCTTTCCTTAGGAAACTTGTTTTTCAGGAAGTCCATCAAAGATATGTGTGTGTGTTGTTTTGGAGGTCTCTCAAAAAGCTTCATGTGGGATTATCTCTAAGGTTTTGGTGTGGGAAGGATGGCTGACATCCCAGTTAGCTGCTTCCTCTTCAACTTGTTTGTGCTGCACGCAGGAATCAAGGAATCCGACACCGGCTTGGCTCCTCCTGCCCTTTGGGATCTGGCTGCAGATAAACAAACTCTCCAAAGTGAGCAACCATTGCAAGTTGCAAGGTGGGAGCACTCTTATCCTTCCAGTAGAGCTCCATAGTGTTAAAGACCTGATTTATAGCTTAAGTGTGGACTTCATTTAAAAAAGAAAGTTCATGTTATGAATATTGAAAGTGTTTTTTACCACTGAATCATAAAGGAACTGTGATTATGTGCAATGTATTTCATACTTGTACTTATTCCTGCAGTTGTTATATGATGCTGTAATGGTGTAATCACAAGTACAACAGGTATTCTGGTGTATTTGGAAAATGTGACTCTTGATGCTTATGCAGACAGCAGACAGTTTGTCTGCCTGGAAGTGCAATTGTGTTTTGGTGTTAGGTGCACAAAGATCATCAATGCAGACTCCGAGGATCCCAAGTATATTATCAATGTCAAGCAATTTGCCAAGTTCGTGGTGGATCTCAGTGACCAGGTGGCACCTACTGACATAGAAGAAGGCATGAGAGTTGGGTATGCAAAGTCTCTGTGTTCTAGTGGGCCTTTCTGCAGACTGAAGCTTTCTCTGAGTTGTCTCATGTTTACTCTGACAGGTCAACAAGCCCTCACTTCCAGTTTTTTGCAGTGGTTGAAATTACACCACTACTGTCTTTCTCTTGGATGACAGTAACTCACCTGTATGCTCTGCTGGAATCTTGTTTTGATGTTATTTTGACAAAAATTGACAAAACCCATGTGTCATTGGACAGCAACCTTTCAGTTTGGGCCCAAACAGTCCCAGCTTTCAGAGAGACTGTGTAGGCTCCTTCTTTGGCACTCTGAGGTTACACTCAGGGCAGCCAGGAAATGTTCATTGAGGACATAAAACCTGTTACTTTAAGAGTCAGTATTTTGCCAGTTTGCCATGTGGGCTATTTTGAAAATTAGTTTTCAAAATACTTTGGAATTAATAGTTTTGGAAACCTTAAAATTTTCTGCAGAAAGAATTCCAGTATCCAGCCTATCTGACTATTAGCTTTAAGGGCTGGGCTCTCTTGATGCCAGAGAAAAGAACAGTTCAGGAATTCAGCTTCTCATTTACAGAGTTGTTTCTACACAACACTTTACTTAACCAGTGTTAAAATAATAGTTTTTATACTTCCTCACCAGGGTGGACAGAAACAAGTACCAAATCCATATCCCCTTGCCTCCAAAGATTGATCCCACAGTCACCATGATGCAAGTGAGAGTTGCCTTTACTTACTTTGACGTGGCTTTATCTTGTGATCCCTTTTGCTGGATTTTATTGTGGGCTGTTGAAAGCCCATAAAGATTTGCAGCACCAGGCTGGTAAATGCTCACTCACCTCTTTGTTGTGCAGGTGGAAGAAAAACCTGATGTCACTTACAGTGATGTTGGTGGCTGTAAAGAGCAGATTGAAAAGCTGAGAGAGGTGGTCGAAACCCCTCTGCTTCACGTAAGTAACCTCCAGATTGAAGCTTCAACTATTTGGAAGTATTCTGGTTATCTGTTAGAATCTGAAAGAGCAAGAAAAGACAATGCCTTGGAATGTAAACAGCTTAATGAAAGGAAGTCAGGTTTTACCAAGTGAAATCCAGCCCAGCCTCGTTTACATTGCCCTTCATTAATGATTTCCTTAATTTGCACATACGCTTTGATGCACATAATCTTTAATTTGCACATAACCTTGCCTTCTGGCTCCCTTTGTTACAGCCTGAAAGATTTGTGAACCTTGGAATTGAGCCTCCCAAAGGAGTTCTTTTGTTTGGGCCGCCTGGCACAGGCAAAACCCTCTGTGCCCGTGCTGTGGCTAACAGGACTGATGCCTGCTTCATCAGAGTGATTGGATCTGAACTGGTGCAGAAATATGTGGGAGAGGTAAGAGCAAGTACTTGATGGAGTGTGGAGGGGTTTGCAGATTTCCCTTCTGGGTACCAGAGCCACAGTGGGGGCAAGGGATGGAGGTACTTGGAAGCTGCAGGTGCAGGAGCTGTCAGACAAATCACTGCAGGTCAGGCAGTGGTGACATGATCTCGGCTTTGCTGTCACTGATGAGAGGGATTTTACAGTACAGAGCTCAGTGCAGTTCAGGAGGACTCTGGAATTAGGGTTCTGCTGCCACCTCTGCCACTTAAGTTGGCCCTGAGGTAAATTACTTCATCTGTACTTCAGAGTTTAAGAGCAATCATTTTTCTCTCCTTTATAAATTGCTTTAAGCTTTATACTTGTCCCATTACATATGTGAACAAATAAAAAGAATTTTCTCATTGGAAACTTAGAATTGTTTGGAAACATGGAAAGTTTGATTTTGATAGTTTTCCTTTAATATGCCTCAAATCTCTAAAAAAAATCTTGATTTTGTTTTTCTTTCAGGGAGCTCGAATGGTTCGTGAACTCTTTGAAATGGCCAGAACTAAAAAAGCTTGCCTTATATTCTTTGATGAGATTGATGCCATTGGAGGTATGTTCGTAGTAGCTACAGTTCTAATCTCCCATGAGAGCTTCTGGGTTTTCTTGTAGTTCTGTATCTGGATTGCTGCATTTCAAGAAAAGTGCTTGTAAATACTGAATTAGCAAAACTACTCTCAGCACACGCCAAGTCCAGGAAGCTGTCAGGAAGTGGGTTATATAGCCCAGATGGGAAGTCATTTTTGCACATTTGGAACACCCAGATTATTTGAACTTTAGTGAAGAATCTCTGTATTTTGTTTGCAAAAATTACTGTTGACTTAAACCCCCTTCAGCTTCTGCACTACACTCCACGTCTTTATTACTTCTTGAACATTATTCTTTTTTCCCAAAAGGAAGTGCTTAGGTCCTTTGAAAGTAGAACAGTTTTTACATAGATAGGGGAGAAGGATGACTTTGGTTGAAGGAAAGGCAAAACAAACTACATGGGTAAATTCCAGCAGTTTGGCCAGTTGTTAGGTTGGGGGCCCTCTTGTACTAAGGACATTTTTAACTCAACACACCTTTTTAACTCATCACAAATACTTGTATGCACTTTAAGATCATTTTCCCAGGTGTCCTGTGTTGCAGCCACCTGTGTTGCATGGCCTGGAGCTGCCTCTCCCTCTGTGAAACCCATGTGTCTCCTCTGCAGGTGCTCGTTTTGATGACGGGGCTGGGGGTGACAACGAGGTGCAGCGCACGATGCTGGAGCTCATCAACCAGCTGGATGGCTTTGACCCCCGGGGCAACATCAAGGTGCTGATGGCCACAAACAGACCCGACACTCTGGACCCAGCACTGATGAGACCTGGCAGGCTGGACAGGAAGATAGAGTTCAGCCTGCCTGATCTTGAGGTGAGAACTCTGTATTTCACTGCCAAGTGTGTTCTGATAGCAGAGTGTTTCTTCAGTTAGGGCATCATTGTCTGGAAGTTACGAGAATCAGCAAATGCAGCATTCTTAAATTATGAGAAACTACATGGAAATGTAGGGGATTAATGATGTGCCAAAGGTTTTCCCACGCTGCACAGATTTCCATCCTGGCTGAGAAGCCGTGGTAAGCAGCTGTAATCACTATATGTTTCTGCCTCAACAAAGAAAAAAAATCCTTTAACCAGATGCACACTTCAGTTCAGAAGTTGGAGTCTGTTTTGCCTGGCTCTTTTGAGAGAGATTTCTTGAGGTACTACTATGATGGAAGCCCTTTATAAAGTTACTTTCTTACTTTAGTGTCACGGGCACTTAGTAATTCCAGTCCAGACATGGGAAACCATAGCTGGGCAGCAATTGCACAATGTATTTTCCATTTGCCATTGTGCTGTGGACACAGCTGCAGGCTGGAGTCATCGCCTCTTTCATGCCATGAACACCTCTGTCCTCCTCCCTTCCCTTCAGGGGCGAACTCACATCTTCAAGATCCACGCTCGTTCCATGAGCGTGGAGAGGGACATCAGATTTGAGCTGCTGGCCCGGCTGTGTCCTAACAGCACAGGTAAGCTGAATGCATTTCTTTCTTTACGTGAAGAGTCCTGTGTTTGCTCCGTGTCCCCTGGCAGTCAGTGGTGAGTTGCTTACCCCGTGTCTCCCCCAGGCGCCGAGATCCGCAGTGTCTGCACGGAGGCGGGAATGTTTGCTATCCGAGCGCGCCGCAAAATCGCCACCGAGAAGGATTTCCTGGAGGCGGTGAACAAAGTCATCAAATCGTACGCGAAATTCAGCGCTACCCCCCGCTACATGACCTACAACTAAAGCCTGGGGAGGCCCTTCTTGTTCCCCAAAACTTTCTGTGGAACAAAAATCCCAGCTGTAGTGATTCGTGTTTAGTTCTTGGAAGCTAGAAATAAATGGGGTGTTCCAAACAGTAGGCTGTGTGGTCATTGTGAGTGTTCTATTCCAGTGGAGTGTTGCTGCTCTAGGGAAAAGGTCTCAGTGAGGTTACAGCAGCATGGCCTAAGCCACAGATAATTTTAAATCAGATACCTGGGCAATGTCAGACATCCCAAGTTTAGATCTCTGGTCACCATCGACACTCCAAAACTGGAAATCTGAGCCATTGAGGTGCTGGAAGGCCTCTGAGTGATGCCAGTGTTTCTGGGTGTGCTGAGAAATGCCTGTGTGTCCCAAGAAAACAGGAGCTGCCATGGGAAGGCATGTGTGGTGACCCGAGTAATTGTCCAGCTTAGGGAAAGGACATTTTTTCCCTCCCTTGGTGAATGCTCTGGTACCATCACAACTTGGTTTTTTTATCGTCAGTGGTTTTTCTGTCCCTGTTCCTGAGATTCTTTGTATTTTCTTACAAAACAGTAAATGGGTCAAGGAGGAGGAAGGTGTAATTTCTTAGTGCTAAGGGATGAACATTGCTTGCTGTGAAGAGTTTGACATCTCGTCTGGCAATGAGCACTTTGATACACGGTATCACTTGTCTGAGATGCTGCTGGCCACAGGGTGACCCTGCTAGGGCCCTGGTGCTCCATATCTGAGTGGTGGCTGGGAGTTTTGGCCACAGGCAGCCTTGAAAGGTTAATCCTTATCCATCTGACGTGTTCCTGTAGAGCAGGGTGTGTCAACAAAAAACAACAGCCTTCCATTTTTCTTTTCTTTCGAGTGTTGCATTAAAGTGGTTTCAGGGGAAGAGCTTGAAGAAATAACTGAGGGAAAAAAAATGCTTTTGGGAACGGCTTTGTCTTGGGAGTGAGAGAAGTTTTCTTGTCAGTTGTATCAAAATGAGACCCATCAATTTATCATGCTTAAATGATGAAGCCACTTCTATTTTTTTTGAAAGAGGAAGTGTGTGCAATAGGGAGAGTATGCAGCCAGGGACTGGGTTAAGATTCTCATTGGTGTCAGTATCTTGATATGGAAATTTGGGCAATCTCAACACTTGTATGTCATTTCAGGAAGAACATTTTAGGGAGGGATGCGAGTTTATGGGTGGGACAGAATTTTCAGAAAGCAGCACCGACAGCATCTCTATTTACCAGGAGAAGCACTTGAAATCAAGTGTAGCTCTTAATTGAGAAGGGTAAGTGAAGTATGGAGACAGAGTTTAGATCTTACCAGGTATCCTGAATTATCATCTGTGCTCTTGCCAAAAAAGGAGGGGAAAGGAACATGACCCTGATTATTAGGTGGTACCAATCCAGATTTAGGCCATCCAGTGCCATCTGCTGTGCTGGGGCTTCAGCAGCAGGGGGAGGCACTTCCCTGTCCCTGCAGACAAACTGGAGCCCTGTTACAAGGTTAAAGGACTTGGGGTTATTTATTCTGGACTGACAAGCCTAAGGTAGGATTTAACTTTTAAACAGTGGGCTGTTAATCAGTGCAGGGAATCCCTGTGAGGCCTGACAGGGAAGGGGCTTCATGGAGATGGCAGAAGTGAGGAGCAGGGAAGACATGCCTAGAGGTGGAAACTTCTCCTGGCCCCTCCCTTGGCATCAAACACTTGTATCTGGGCCCTCAGCTTGTCCCTCATACAGAGTCTCACCAAGACAAAATGGAAAATTTTGGTGACATAATTTTATTTTGGAAGTTGACAGGATTTTGAGGTGAACTGAAGAGACTACAGAGTTAAAAACCAAAGCTGCGACAAGCTGAAAGTAGAAAAATATACTGTAGGTAGATACAAAGGCTTGTTGAAATAGTTAACATTTTAAAATGTACCAAAAGTTGTTTAAATAAGCACACACAATGTCTTGACATGCATGCACTTCATCCTTTGAACTCCAGCTAAGCAGCAGTTTCTGATGCAGAAAGCTTCCCATCCCTGTGAATAGGGGAGTCTGAGGAAATAAAGTATCTTCCCTGACTTCTGGGAAACAGTTTACCTGAAGCAAGCCTAAACTGCAACAGAGCCTGAAATAAAAATATTACATTCTGTGATCAGAAGTGAGGAAGGTGTCTGAATTCCTTATGCACAGCACCTGTGATTTGAGGGTACTGAAGGAAACAGCACCGATGCCCCACTTGCCCTGTGCTCTCAAAATACTCTACAGAGAAATACTTTTAGGTTCCTGCATCTGCTGAGTTTCACAGTGACTTGTGAAAGAACAGGGGCATTGAAGATTTGTTTTGCATGATGTCCATGGTTTTCATCTCACACCTGAAGTGAGGCGGACTTACACCACAGGTGCTAGGCTGGTTACAGAAAAAGAAACCCCACGCTATTATTTCTTTCAAAAAACCCAAACGTACCATTTTTGAGTTCTTATTTCTCAAAGCACTTAAAAGCTGAGGCAGAAGCAGCAGTACTGGGAGGAAGATGGGCAACAACAAAGTACCTTTTTTTTTTGGACCACTGAGACTTTAGACCTTGCTTAAATTTTCATTCTAGCTTAAGAGATGCACATAGGGCATCAGTTCTTAACTTCAATAGGCTTCATTCCTGTCTTAAATCAGTTTTGTCTTCAAACTTTGAAGCTAAATTAGGTTTAGCTTAAAATCAGCTGTGTTCTTTTCTAGAAAGCCTGAGTTTTGGCAGTGCAAGTACCATACTGATAATGTAATAATTAAACAACGAGTTCTGACGTGAAGTTCACTTAGAGCAAAAATGAAGAATTGGATATAGCTGAGACAGGTTAGGTATTTTTAAAAATATAACTCTACCATCCAGGTTTAAAAACAACAGCAGCAGCTAAATGCCACCTGTGTGAATTCATTAATCCAGCTGGCAGATTATCATAAATTGTACGAATCTGTTGTATGCAGATGTTGACATCAGGCTTTAAAAGTCATTTTAGAAAGTTCTTTAAAGACACTGGTACAGTGTATTGCACTTGCAGAAGTGTTACCTCCTGCAAGATCCCACTTGTAGTGAGTTAAAGTGCCCATTTTCTCAACAGGAATAGGAATGTCACCTTGTTCACCAGATTCTGATTGCAGCAGAATACAACCAATTTCATTTTCTTGCATAATTTTGTGCTTGTGTATTATCGGAAGGCTATACCCTGATTGAAGGAAAAAATTCAAGAGCACGAAGGCTTCCATTTCCTTACCCACTCTTCCTATAAAGAATAAACACCACCCCATACCCGTAGATACAAACAGCCTCAGGCTCTCTTCAAACTGTGCAAATTAAATATTCAGGAAGAGTCTCCATCAGCAGAAATCTGGCTCCCATTCTGCTCGATGCCACTCTTCAAAGATTGGAGTCAGCCTGTGCAGCAGACCCATCTTTCACTTGGCAAGCAAGGACAGCATCGTGAATACTGTGAAACAGCAACTCTCTTGTTACACTTGCATCAAAGAAATTCAGTCTTGTCAGCTGATTCGTAACGGGGCCTACAAAACAAAAGCCAAACATGGCATCAGTGCACACACTTAAGTACAAAGATGGAAGACAATGGCATCCCAGCAAGAAGATGAGAACTTGTTCTCTTGTTGTTACTAAAAAGTTTGAAATAGCCAGGTGGATCACATGCTACTTCTACTCCAAACAGGTAATTCTCTTATGCAGACATAGACAGAGGCCTATTCTTGGCAGAAGATGCTGCAATCCCAAATACCAGATATTGGAACATTTCAGGCTTTTTTCCTTACCACTATGATTTCAAGACATTAAGTTCAGTGTGGCATTCACAACTTGCCAGCTGGAAGAAATGGGAGCAGGATCCAGTCCTCACAAAGCTCATTTCATCAGTGCTCTACTTTCACTAAAGTTAAGGCTCTAATGTGTGTGGGCTTGCTTTTCCTCAAATCCAAATTTATGTAAAGTGCTGATATTACTGAGGTACTACTGGCAGCAGAAAATTCAGCAGAGGGAAGGGGATAAAACAATCTCTCCCATAAAACTCACACCAAAAAACAGAAAATCTCAACTCACCACTACAGCTGGCGATGCAGACACAGACACCAACTTCTTTGTATTCTTTTATAATCTACAACAGAGTTAAGCTGAAGTTAAATGCAGATAATACATCATCATACACATCACAGTTCTGTAAGCCAAATACTGTGAAAGCTGCGGAGTACACATTCCCCAGTATTCAGCTAAAACTTACAGAATTAAACCAGTGATTAGGTGAGATGTTGGATTGCATTTGAGAAGGAAGTTACGTCTCATGCTGACAGGTTCCTTATTAGGTATCTGAAAAGTTTTATGTGGATTTTTCTGGTGAAAATAATCCTACTTACTGATTTGAGTGTTTTTGCTCCAACTGAATCCACAAAGTTCACTGGTGTGAAATCCAGAATTAAAGAGTGAATATTCATTTTGGGCTCCACAAAATGTTCATGCTCATCATGAGACATGTCTTGTACACGAGAATCTGCAAATTTTCCATTCACAGGTAAGTCATCACTTGCTATCTCATGTTTAACACTTGCTTCTACGTCGTTAGTCTGGGAGAGAAGATGAATAAAGCTTAAAGGCAGTCAATGCTTTTTCAGTGCAAATCCCTTTGCTCTCCTCACTCATGTGTTCTTTAAGCCTTTAAAAGGGGACAAGCTCCTGGTCACTACAGAAATTGGCTTGACATGCACACACACTTCATGTCTTGTGTATATCAAGGTTTGTTCTCTTATGGCCAGCCTTTTTACAGTCACACACAAGCAGCTTAAAGCTGTTATCTCAGGACTGATTACCCGTTTCCTCCAAACATGGACACCTGTTCATCTTTACTGACACATTTTACTCCATCTCCTTGTCTTATCCCTGGCTGGTTCCATCAAGACCTATATATGCAAAATACAGAACAGCAGCTGGGCTCTCAAGTTAGGCCTTTTTTAGGTTTCCCATGGTAGAATCACACACCATCTCCCACCATGGCAGTGAGTTTAAACATGCATAAAAGTACAAGCATGTCCCAAATAACCCTTCTCAGTGTGTCCTGGCCATGTCAGGATTAGCAGAAGGGATGGTACCTTCTTGTTACAGGGGCTGCTAATTAGAATTAATTATATCTTATTTCTGCATGATTATTCCAAGTGTGTGGGGAGGGGCAGAGGCAGGGTCCCTTTGATTTCTGCCAACACCACTGATGAGACAGCATGAGAGTGTGGAGAGTTTCTATGCCACTCTGTGCTACCTGAATGCAATCAAGGTCCAACACAATTATACAATAGAGCAGAGAGCCTCTGATCCTTACACTGTTCCTTCAGCCATAGCACTTGCTCCCTAAGCAGCACACCTTGTATAAAACACAAGAGTGGTAACACTGGAAGCAGCCTGTAAGCTGATAAAGCAGAGGTAAATATTTACTGAAGAGCTCACCAGCTTCAGCACAGCTTTCGTTCTGCATTTATTTGCTGCCTTTATCTCCCTGGCATGGCGCTTCTGGGCTTTTCTCCTTGCTGCTAATAAGGCACCAGGGTCCACTCCAGTCTGTCAGGAGAAGAAAGTATGATCAGAGGAGATTCAGCTTGTTTGGATGGCACTGGAGTATCAATTTGCACTGAATTAATCACTGCCATAAATTTAAACAAGCCTGCATTTTCCAGCTTCCCTTGGTGGAGGTGAGAACAGTGTAAAGAAGGAATCATCTTGGCAAGCACGGTGTTAACAAGATGAGGGAAAGATGCATCTCATTCTTTTCTTGAGATCAGAGAGTGTGGTGTTTCAACCAAATGCTGATTGGAGTGCAGAGAGCAAAGGCGAGAGAAGTGCATTTGGGCAATAATCACTAGTATCTCTTGCTTTGTGAGGGCAAGTACCACCCACCTGTTTTGGACAAGACTTGCCATTGGGAGCTACAGAGAAATTTTTCACAAGTTAGTACAGGCACAGTTGTCACTGGGTCAGGCCACTGTGCTGCTGCCACTGCCCCCAGTGAAGGCTCAGGTGACACGGGCAGCGAGGCACAGCCTGTGTGCAGCTCATCTGCTGCCCATGAGAGGCACTAAAGGCCCACAGTATTCCATGGTCTTACACTCCAGTGAAGTTAGTTACCCAACAAGGAAACTTTTGTCCCCATTCTGTTTTCAGCTCAGCAACTAGTGTCCTGCTGGAAAACAAAGGTTTGACTGGTTTGTGCTCTGCACCCACCACTTTCCATTCACGAGCAGTCAGTATGAAGCTACACTTTGTTTATTCCCTCCCACCATGTTGTTGCTTCCTAAGAGAATCTGTGGCTGGCTGGAGGGTCACCTTCTCATATTTTACAGATCACCAGGGGCTGCAGGCTGAGAAACACTGTGCTCAGGGCTACACTAAAGGAGCTGAACGATGAGCATGTTTCAGGAACCAGTTTGGATTTTCAGGACACAGACATGAAAGAATTTACTTTACTCACCTTTTTCTTCAGTGCTCTTGTATATGACTCACTATTAGCAAAATAAAGAGATGTATTAGCTTGGAATATTTTGATTCCAGGACATTCTTTAACCTAAGGAAAATATTGGATGTGCACAGTTAAACAGAATAAAAGCCCCTGTGTGACCACAAGACACATGAACATGCAGCAGCGCAACAGCCAACCCTGGATGCTCTCAGCACGTGCCAGATAAAGAAGGTTGGCACTGTTGTGAGCAAAAGCAACCAGTTGGAACCTCCCCCTTTCCCAGTGTAATACTGTACACTATCAATGCCTGGTAACATTTCTCCTTCTATATTACACCAACATGTACAGCCATAAAAAAAAATAAATATTTGCAGTTCTCTGATGTTGCTATTTGCAGCTGGTATTACCATGAAGAAATCATGAACTAGAATTGCTTCCTTTTAGCATCCCTTTCTACAGGCATAATAACTTATTTCCCTCTTTCTCTCTTTTTCCTTCTTGACTCCCCAGGTATCAAAAAACCTAACCTTTAAAATTTTTGGTTTTATCCAGACCTTCAGACATGTCTTAATATTCACTTTTCTCCCCTACTTGAAATGCAATCATCTCTAAACAGGCTGAACTGTGACATTTTGCATGCAAATGACCTGGCCAAGGTCATATGCAGAGACCCAGCCTGCCATATGGTGCCAACCCCACCTTTACCCAGGAGGAAATGCTGACTGCATTCAGTGGAACAGAAATGGAGTGTCCCCTCCTGTGCATACAGATATAAATTTGTGCACTCATACTCCTGCTTTGCATCATATTTAAAGCAGAACTAAATTATCTTTTTCCATAGGTTTTTACAGACTGGTTCCTCAGTAAAGGAGGATGTAACTTTCATAGCAGCATCTGTGAGCATAGCAGAGAATGCAGAAAATTGTAGCTGCTGTTTGGGAGTAAATACAGCATGTTTATATCCACTGCACTGACAAAATGTAACGCTTTCACTGACTTCTGGTTGAACAAAATGGCATTTATGAGAAGCTAAGTGCATGGTGAGCAATTGTGCCATTAATCACATACATTTAATGACCAGGGGATGGCTGGGATGCTGTTTTGAGCAGTTCATGCATTTCTGCAGTTCACACATACAAGTTTGTATCCTGGGTTCCATGGATTCCATGCACTACTGCCACACAAATAAAGAAGGTGGCCTGGGATGCACTTGTGTCCATAGCAGGGTTAGCAGTGGTATTCCTAAACACCTGGACAATGGAACTAGTATAAAAGTACTTTTGATCACAGCCTGGTGAAATGTACGTGCAGGACAAAGAGCTCGCATTTTGAACAAAGCAACTTCTACTACTAACCCCAAATTTATTTCTTTCCTTTCAACACAGGTGAATGTTCAGCAGCCAGCACTGCATGTGCAGTGTGGTAGGGCAAAGCAGCAAATTGCCACAGCTGTCTTTGCTCCACTGAATGCAACTACTCAATGCAGAACATGTTCCTACCTCTTCATACTCTTCCACATCACAGTAGATGTCAGTGTTAGGAATCTGACCAAGGATTCTGTATTCAGGCCTAGAGAGAAAGGAAACAAATATTTCTGTGTCATCACTTATAAAGTGGAAAAGCGAGTGTTTAACACAGACTGAAACTTACTTTAAATTGGCATTCTGCAGGGCCTGTCTGGTACAGGATTATCTAAACATGCTTAAATGCAGTGAGCAGTTTATGGCAGAATACAATTAAAAGGAAGTTTGTTTCTGTCAGAGCAAAAACAATTTATAAGCTTAGCAATGAAATGTTGTCTTTTTCTGAAAAGCATGAGTCAAAGCATGCAGAAGTACAAGCAAATTCTCTCCAGCACCAACTGGTGCAACTCTATTGACTGTCTTGCAAATATGCAAACTCAAAATGGCAGAAAATATGCTGCAATTTCAAAGAGCCACTCTGCTCCCAGGACAATGCCTAAGCAGATGAATATTCCCAACTCACAAGAACTGTGACAGCTAAGTACATTACTGTTCTGTTTGCAAAAATAAAACTGTATACAGATGGCAGAAAAATACTCTTGTTTAGGCAGAGTGGAAATCTCACAATTTGCTTTCATTCCAATGCAGATGAAACCAAGACTTTTACACAGTTTCCACCTGTCCCAGACCTTGAGCCTGGAAGCCTCACATGCCAGTCCTATCCACACATGCCAGAAATCATTTCACTGTAGATCCGCAAAGCATCACAATAAGAGCTTTGCCACTTTGAATGGGGAGGAGTGACTTAAAAACTAGAGGAACAGCCACAGTATTTTACAAATTAGAACTTTCTTTTAAAATACCTAACCATTCGACCCATGATAACCTGACACAACTTCAGCTTGTTCATGACAATTAATGCACAACAAAATGTAATCATGTACTGAAACTGGCAGCAAGAAGATTTAAAGTTCTAAACTTTAAGCATTAAAAGAAATAATCAAGAAGATTAACAAAAAATCTTCTGTTTATTACTGAGAGTGCAAGTTCATGCCCGCTAAAAATTTTGTTCTCAGAAAAAGAAAATGTGAACCCTGGATCAGAGTCAAAGGGCACGACCAAATTAGGAAGGAAATTCCATACAGCACACAGTTGAAGAAGGTGGAATGAACTTCTGTTTATCTGCATCCCTTGACCAAACAAAACCACACAGAAGATTGGCAAACACTAATTTTGATAAAGAAGAAATCTGACCTTTGTGTTCTGTAAATAACGGTTATCATTGCAAATGTTACTGCAGTAAGCAAACCATAGTCTAGTCCCAGGAAAAGAGAAGCCACAAAAGCTACCACCCAGATGGCCTAAAACAAAGAAAAGGTCTGAATTATTATGCATCCTTTCCTGTTAACAACAAAACCAACAGCATAACCCAACCTCAAAACCTATGTATCACTTCTGATCAGGAACAGGCTCTAATGCAACCAACATGATGCCAGGTGGGAATTGCCTTAACCTTTCAGAAGGGCATAAAAGCTCCAGGCTCTAAGTAACATCTGACTAACTGTCACAATATTAATTAATGCCTTGAGTCCTGTTCTCCAAGGAATCCTGTTCTATCATCATCAGACTCCAAATACCTTAGGATAAAAAAAAAAACAACCAAAACCTCAAGGCTTGCAATCAGCTTTAACTCAGTTCCATCAGCCAGTTCATCCAGGAGAGAAATGCCATCAAAATATTCCCTCCAACACACTCTTAGCTCTGGCCCACTCCAGTCAGGTGTTCGGTTTGTCTTAAAAGATGGCAAATACCTCCAAGTGGTTTTCTTGGTTACTCTGTTTTCAAATTCTTCTCAGACATTCCCAGAACCTTCAGGGCAGTTCCTACAGCAGAACTGCCAGAGCTTTGCTTTTACTGCAACCAAACTACTTCTGGCCTGAGTTACAAGATTGTTGAGCAACAACAAAAATATTCTTGTCTCCAACAGATCACTCTTTCCCGGGTAGTTACAGTTCCCTGTCCTATGTTCATCTGCAATACAACACTAATTTGTAACTCCTTGGTAAGTTTCTATGCTGTTTGGGGGATAGCAATGAATTTAATATATTGAGTACAATATATGAGCTGAACTGTGCAATACTCACCAGCTCGATCTTACTGGTTCTCCAGAAGTGCATGACATCTCCAAACTGTTTAAACATTCCCTTCAGGTTCACCATGACAATTGCAGCTAGCACTGTCTAAGAACATTACAAAAATGCAATTTTCAGAAGCAAAATAAACCCAATACCAAGTAAGAATCACAAATAGAACTACTTCTGTGCTTTATAACTGATATAGGTCCATTGAACAGATGTTCTATTTAAAAACCCACAACTTTTCAGGTAGTTCAGCGGACATGTGCTTTTACTGCAGCTGCAGAAATGGCAAACCAGTTCAGTTCAGTTTGATTTACTCTTTCCTAGCAAGAGGAATTACATGCTCCTACACCTCCTGCTGCTACACTTAAAGTGCCTGAAGCAGAAGACTATAATCTCAAATTCATGTTTCTCTACAACATACTGAAACAATTCCTGCAACAGTCATATAGCTGTAGCCCAAGATCCAACTCCTATAACAAGAAACAGGAATTGTGCATGGTCCTTTGCACATCACCAGAAGGAGATTTTTTTTAAGTCAGAAATATACTTATTCACATAAATATATTTTTATACAAATAAGTATAAATTGCAGCAAACCCAACTCATTATGGTAAGCCATTATCCAGTCCCAGCCTTCTACTAACCAAGATGTGCCTTTCTTTTAACTTTTTAACTTCAACCCAGAATTCCTATGCTGCAATCAAATTTGGCCAGCAGGACCAGGGTAGTGATTGTCCCCCTGTACTCGGCATTTCTTCATGGAAATGTTTGTCAAGAACTGACAAGGCTGCCCAGGAAGTGGTTGAGTCACCATCCCTGGAGATATTTAAAGTGAGTCCCACTTAGGGACATGATTCAGTGGTGGCCTTGGCAGTGCTGAGTTAACAGCTGGACTCGATCTTAAAAGTCTCTTCCAACCTAAGTAGCTCTAAAGGGGAATTGCTTGAAGGTATTCTTATGTTCTAAAGACAGAGTCCAGGATATCCAATACTGCATCCTGGATTGTTCAAAAAAAGCATGCTGGATTGTTCAAGACATTATTTATTTCTAGGCTAATTTACAGCAAAAATGCATACAAAATTTAAAGGTTTCTGGATCAAACTAACTGCTGTTTACTAACCCTCCCACAATCTCAAGTTTTAGCAATACTCATGGGCCTCTGTTCCAGTCAATGCAATGCCTAATATGCAAAACTCCCCTTACCTGTGGAAGTGGTTCAAAAAGGTATCCAATAGCCACAATTACCAACAGAACCACAACTGCAGCGAGTGCACCTGCAACCTGAACACAAAAAAGCCAGAGATTATTTAGAAGTGTCCCCAAGGGACATATCCCTGATTAGCTAACCCCTTGTGCTTTCAACAAGGCTGGTTGTTCAAATGACTTTTGATTCCTTCCATTCACTTCACCCATTCTGCCTATCATGCCACTTTCTATCCTGACCCAGTCTGGATTTGAAACATGGAAAACTCCAGTTATTTCTTCTGGCCCAGGCAGAGAAATATAGCCATGCACATAAGCTTCAGACTTTAGTTTCGAAGCTCCAAAGAGTAAACTTTGTTTGGCTCAGGATTTGGGTATTCTGCATACCTGAGTTCTTCCACCAGTGCTTTCCTGGACAAGGCTCCGAGACATTGAGCACGTGATTGAAAAGGTTTGGAAAAATGATCCCACAGAGTTGCATATTCCCAAGGCAATAAGTTCCTGTGTTAAATAATAGAGCAAAAAAAGTCAAAGCAGGTGTACCAAGCTGGAGCTATCCACAGACATTAACAACCACATCTTATTTACAGTGCTTTCTAGCAACTTCATTGTAGAGAATAAGCAACCTAATTGTAGCTTATACTTGTAGTTCTCACATATGCACAAGCTGATGCATGTTAAATCATCTGTTAAATAAAGTCTCTGATGAAATGCTGGAGACATTTCCCATCCCTAAGTGTTACAAGAATTAATCAGACTGAAAACTAAAATGAATGACAGCACTGTTTGTTTTAAGGATTTCTTCATCTTGAGCATAATCTGAATTTTAACCCTGAATATACATTAAAAATGTTTTCTCATGCAAACTCCATTCTTTGTTTCCTACCCTATGTGTTTAAAACCATGAGCAGCCCTGCCTGTGTTTCCAGGAGTGGTAATCCATTGCTGTACGTGAAAACGACGAGTGTCCACTGCTTCCTCAGGAAGATCCCACATGAGATCTGCTCCCATGAGTGAGGTCAGAATCCATCTACCTCAGTACTGCATTTCTGATGCCTAAGAAATGATTTGCTTGTAATGAAGCCTCCCCAGACTACTCTACATCTTGCTGTTTGTAACTGAGTGATTTGAGTCATACATTTCCAATAATTCTCAATGAGTTTTACTCTTTTCATTTGTACAATCCTTTTTTGATTAATTTAAACACCTGGCATGCACTGCTACTGTGACAAGGAGTTCTACAGTTTAACACACAGGTGAAGCAGCACCTGGCACCTCCTGAGGAAAAGATTTAGATGCATAACTCAGACCAGTAATTATTATGTTTAAAGTAAATAGAGCCAATTACATTCATGCAGCTACAGCTTTGTCCTCTTCTCTCTTTGGGTAACAGAGCACAATGACATGAAGGATGAGATTCACCTGTCCAGATGTAAAACTCTGTAGGTAAACTTCATTTACTCTCAGAGGAAGGCAATCATTTTGATAAGGAGGAAGAGCTGATCTGTGCTGTGTCAGATGTGTGCTCTAGGAGCCATGTTACAGCACAGGAACTCTGTCTCCCTTGACACCACAATGATACTGACCAGTAATCCAATTGAAGTATTGATTATAAATTGCACAGGAAGGGCAGAGTAGGTGAGAAGGACATGTCATTTTCATTTTAGGAGTCCTAAACACAATCCTTATCAATCAAATCATGCTCAGAATGCTAAGTACAGACAGGGCCAATTGCTGTCCCAGAAAATGAGAAGTTGCCCATTTGCAATGGGCGGGAATAAAAAGAAACCATAAAACATAACTGGAATTTTTAAACTCTAGACAAGAATTCTTTGACACATTTTTATCACATGCGACGTCTATGCTTTGCTCTATTACAGAATGCAGAGAAAATGTAGCTGCTCATTAGGACAGTATGGCCAAGTCATGTCTGTCTCAAAAATTAATATTCATGCCTATGTCCAAGTATAGCAGAAGCAGGTTTCCCAAAATGAAGCTAAAAGTGAAACTGGTTATTTAAATACAGCCAGAAAAGGAACTTAAACTAATTCCTGGCCTTTAAATGTGTGGGATGTCAAAAATTTGGCCTGATTCCACTGAAAAGCCCCTCATTTTTGCCAATATCACACTACTTTAATGATGTAACAAAGGTACAACTGAGAATTTTCAACCAAACAACCCTGCTACTTTTACCTGATTCCCATCGATGGTGTAACCATGTTTAATGGCAAAGATCTTGGCCATTGATGCAGTCATTGAAAATCCAACTATTGCTATTGCTACTGCATCCATAAATATTGCTGGGATTAGCTGAATCTCAGGAACTGCTGGTGCACGTAACCTTGGAGATGAAATTAATATTTATAAATTAATATGATAAGAACTACATGCAATACAGAAAAGGCACAGTCATAATGAGAATGTATCATCCCTACCCTTGAGGAATAATCCCAACAACATCCACTTTGTATGACTCTTTCAGATTCATTCCAGCTGAAACTCCTGTGCCAATAATGACCTAAAAATCCACAAACACATTTGTAAACACTATCTAGAAAGCGATAAAGCACCTGAAGAGATATAAAGGTTAGCTGACTATGATTAATATACACAAGGGGTTACATTTATTTGTCAACCAGTTTTCTGAGTTAGGGGCTAAAAAAGCAGACAAAAAGGAGGAAGTATCACGATTTTCCCTTCATCATGTCCAACACATCCTGATTTTCTAGTTTTTTTGTGAACAGTTAAATGGAACATGTTATGGTATGATATGAACCACTCAAATTCCCTTTGCCTAAGCCAGGCTCAGGCAAATTAGTGTAGTGGAAAAATTAAATGCAAGGACACTCCTGCCTGTGTGCACTGGATTACTTGGATGTGCATAGCCTGCCACCTGTAAAGAGAACTGATGCAACAGCAAAGAAAGGAACACAGTTTTGCTACTGCCTATCAAAAAATACCCTATTACACCATCTCCCTCATTTCTCACCTCATTTCTTCTGTCTAGACTGAGCCCATAGCTTCAATTATTCCTTTTCTTGACTCCATTATGTGCAGTTTTTATGAGAGCTGTGGTAATTGGAGAACTCATTTTTAAATCAACTCACTTTTAAAGGCAAAAGGTTGTCTGAGCTGCAGGCTTTGTGTGTATTAGGACAGTCTGTTTTTATACAGGTATTTTAGAATAGTCATTTGAAACAGAATCAGTGCTTCAGCCAGTTGTCAGTCTCAGAAACAGAGAAAGAAGTATTAAGTCCTGATGATTCCTGCTCTTCTTTATGCTGCTGCATTTCAAAAAGCAAGCAAGCCCTGCAGAACCTCTGAACAGGCATCTGTAAGCACCTTCCTTCAGGAAAGGGTTCTGAGCTCTTGGCTCCAAGTGCAAAATGCCACTCAAGACACTCTGCACGGTCTTGCAGAGAAGGTGTCAGGTGCCCGAACTCCTGCATAGAGAGGGGTTTATAACACATATATATCTACCCATTACTATAGGGACTGGGGGTGTTGCAATTGTTTTTCAATTCTTCTTTGTGATTTTATGCTCTCCATATGGGCATTCCAGTTCTGAATTTTAAGAGAATCCAAACCTTCAATTGGATCAAGGCTCAAATGAATTATGTTCAATGGAAGTTACTCTCAAGCTCAGTAAGATAAGATAGAACATGAGGTAGTTTCTACAGCTTTAGAATAGCTATATATTTAGCCATGGAATTTCCCAACAGGCTTACCACAATGATCTCCATAGGAATAGGAACTGGGAGCTGCTTCTTAAACCGGAGATTGATTTCCTTGCCAATCAGCAATAGAACAATGCACGTTGATCCAACAATCAATGCAGCAATATTGGTTGTTGTTATTTTTGAAAACACGGCAGCTAGGCTCTGTAACATACCAGAAGCATCATAATTATTCTTAAGAAAATAAAATCCTCATGGAGATTTGCCAAAAAAGAGCAAATTATACATTGCTTTTCAGCTGTGGTTTCATTCTAAATTTATAACCACAGTGAGTGAGGGTCTCACCACAATACCCACTGTTCTACAAAACACAGAAGACTGGAGTATCTCAGTGAGAGAAATGCACTTCAATCATTTACAACATCAGTGTTCCTTAAAGGGGGCAAAAAACTGGAGAAAAAGCTTTAATGGGGTAAAAAGCCTAAACAAAACCATGTCTCTCATCATCAATGTTTTCACACATATTCTGCAGGCAGCTACCTGAAAGCAATAAATGCAAACTCCTTCTAATACCTTCAAATGCTCTTTGGCAAGTCACATTTACTTAGAGCTGCATAAACTATTCCTGAGGTTGCCATAACAATATAGTTAAATAACAGTGATCCTGCAATGCTGCTGAACTGGCCATTATTCCAAATAACCTTTCAGTTGAAAGCACTTATTAAAAGGGTGTTAGAAAAAAACCCTGCTGGAATACACAGGTATCTAGAGGGCAAATAGTTCCCCATACCAATTATTCCACTTTCTTCTACTGCATTAAAATAAATAAATAACCTCTGGAGAGGTCTTTGAAAGATGATGAACATACTCTTCCTTATGCAGACTGAAAATTGCAACAACTTCCAGGATTTTACACATTCAAGATGTCCTGGTAGTATGCATCTTGAAGGTATTAATTCCCTTCTATTTGTTTGGCAATTAGTACGACTGGTTTCCAATTAGTGAACTGAACAGCAAATTTTGGAATTAATCATTAATGCAGACTTGTTTCCAAAAGGTTTGTTTCATCTGCACAAATGTACAGAAGATTCCCATGAAGTATTTTCTATAGCCTCCATGTAAATGAAATCCTGAAGCTTCATTATTGCTGAGCCATCAATCTGCTCAAAAGCTTAGGTTTTCACAGACATCTGAGATCTTCCCTTTTCTTCCACTTGAGAGTGGAAAGATTCTGAGAGTAACATTTCCTAGCTTTACAGAACATGCCTCATTTACAGTGAAGCATTTCAGGAGCACATTTCCCCCCCAAGGCACAAGAGACTTGCTTCAATGAACAGTATCTGTTCATATTCTGGAACTACTTTCAGCAGAGCCCCAAAATCCACCTATCTCAGACCATGTGGATCTATCAAGTCACACCTGGACTGCACTTTCAGATATTCACACATTGCTATGTCACTTAAAAACCTCATACCCAGTGTTCAATGCTGAAGATTATTCTACTTAGTGCCAAAAAATACATAAAAACAGGAAAAAGCTGAGGAACTAGATCCAGACAACACAGAATTTGCGTGTTTAGTAAGTGTAGCTACTCACATATACAACTGAGAGGGGTCCACTGTACCGGCTAGTCTTGATGCCAAGAAAGTACTTTAGCTGGGAAACAAAGACATGAACTGCAGCTGCAGTGGTGAATCCTTTCACCAGAGGCTCTGTTAGATAGATGGCCACAAATCCAAATCGAAGGAAACCTAAACACAACTAATGAAAAAGAGAAGTGTCAGCCATGTGACTCCCACTACAGTCTGGACACGGCACACAGCCCCACCCGTCTCCTTTCCTCAATGCCCAAGCCATATTGAACAAACTTGAACTTGGCTTTTCTAAAGCCAGTTCAGCAAGCAGCCATCAATGCACTCCATCTTCCATGCCCCTGGCAGGTCCAGTGTGAGATATGGGTGTATATGTATGCATTATTTGTATGCATTTATGGACAGATTAGAGAACATCAGTTGAGTTCTTCTGATGGGACAGGAAAAAATGAAAAGGGGGAAGATCCCATTTTTTTTCCAGTCCAACTAGGATGCCAGATCAAGTCCTGCCTCCAATGCATCCATCCCCAGTTCTGTTATGTGGCTGCCAGAAAGCAGCCTGTGTCCTACATGGAGCAGTGCAGGAGCACCAGTCTGGTGTCAGGGGATCCACCGTGACCCAGCACCCCCTGCAAGCCCAGCAGCAGAGCTGCCCTTACACAAACTGTGAGCACATACCTGGATAAGTCCTGAAAGAAAGGCGAGAGCCACAGCCACCTGCACCCTCTTGGTATCCCTATATTCAAGGACATCTGTAATATTAGTAGAATTAGAGTCCAGAGAAATCATTTCATCAGGCACTTCTCTCACAGCAACGCCACCAACCATCATACTAACCACAGCAAAGGTGCCTGAAATAAGAGGGAGAGGAAAGTAATTGCTTAAAATCCTGGCAAGTATTTTTTTTTAGGAGTGGTTCTTATTGAGATATATAGAATTAAACTAAAATTTAAGAGCTTTCTCCCTTAATAATGTATTTTTTAGTCCCCAAATTTGCTCCAGTACTCAGCAGCATTAAAGCCAGTTATATGGTGAACACACACCTCTGAAGTAGGTAAACACCATAATTTTCTTTTCTATCTCAGTTTCTATTTTGCAAATTAAAGATTCATCCTGGCCACACAGACAGCTGACTGCAGCAATGAAATCATAGTTCAGGAGTTTGCAGCACACATTTCTAGATCTAATCTGATACAAGATGCTCTTCTACTGTTTCCAAAGTAAAATGGATAAACTAACAATAAAAAGTACTGGTTATGTTCCACATATTTATGTTTCTCCTATGCACGTAAATTTGAATTTATGGAAAACAACTACACTTTCTGTTTCTCCAATTTTATTTTTTACAGCTTTATGAAACACACACACAAACATATACAGACAGACTTTCAGTTACCCATACAGATATACCTATTGATATGTGCCTGGAAGTTCCAAAAAAAGTATACAGAAGAACAGGATAAAATGAAGAATAGAGGCCAAATACTGGGGGAACAGCTGCCAGCATAGCATAGGCTAAACCTAGAAAACAGACACAAATATCTGTGTTAGGTAAACAACAAAAATAAACCACCTGAAGCAACGGGATTTAAGCCTACTAAAACTGAACACACCTAATATGAAAACTAGAGACTTGTCCCAGGTTTAAAAAACAAGAGATCTTTCAGTGAATAGTCTTTAAAATGTATAATACTACAAGGCAGTGCCTAGAAGCATGACGGGTTGAGTCAGGAAAGCAAAGTCTCTAATTACAGGCACTGCAGGTGTGTGTGTGCGTGTGTGTACACATGTACACCTGTTTTGCCTTTGTGGGTGGAAGCACTCCTTAATGGCCAACAAATGCCTTTTGTTGCTTTTGTTTTCATCTGCAGAAGAATCTAGTTAGAAACACCCAAACTCTCATAACAAGTGGGACACATTTGACTTTCTCTTCCTTTTCTGATCAGTCACGGTGTTCATGGCTACTTATAACTGACTAAGCACTTTCCTCCTCCCTCACCCCAGAATAACTGGGATGACCTAACAGTTTATGTTCCCAAAAACATGCTTCAAAATGTAAAATAAGCAGAGAATCATTTCTGACAATCTGTAAGGTCACAGAGCTTAAACAGTCTGATATTCTTCCCAAAATGGAAGCTGTGGGGGAACAGCTCTAAGGGACACCAGGGAAGAACATCTCCCACCCTCTGTGTGACTCAGGGTGTGCTTATCATGGGACCAGGCTCACAAGCAAGTGGTGTACACCATGTGATATGGCACATAACTGTCCCAAGCAGTTCCAGCCACAACAATAGCTCTACACAGCTTGTCTTAATGAGAACTGACACCAGAACAGAACAAATGGGCCTCAAGGAGAAAACACTGGCTTGGCTTGGTTCTGCACTCTCATAGGCTGGTAACACCTGTTGTGTTCTTGCCACACTTGGGCAGATAGGTCCAAGGGGTAAAAATCTCAATGGGTTAGTGCAAATTCCAAACAGAAGCAATGGTTCACTCACCATGGAGAGCCAGTGGCACTCAAAAACACCCCTCCCTAATATTTTAAATTGGGAGACAAAGCATCATATTACAAAAAATAAAAGAACTAAACCAAAGGATCTTCTGTGCCATCCAAGTGCTCTTGTGCAGTGTAGTAACCCACTGGGCCTTGTTCCACTCCTAAGCAAGATCTGAGTCCTAACCAAAAATTCATATTCTCACCAAAACTGAACTGATGGTATCGTTTATTGTCTTGCTCAAATGAGCATTTCATTAAGCACTTGTGAGACTCATTCCACATATCTTCTCTCACCAAGGGGTACCTCTCCTGACATCAGCAAACACGCTGTATTGTAACACCCTGGCCTTTAATATGATGATGAACTTAACAGTACAAGTAACCAGAACTGAAAATCAGTATTCAAAACTGGGAGGGTGGGTCTATGTGAAGTTCCTGATCTGAATACCCTTTTATTCCCTTTCATTTGTACTGGCATTTTTAGAGACTGTTAGTGCCAAGGAAATAAAGAGATATTGACTTGATAGGAGGCCATGGTTTAAACACCGTGGTCATTGTAGTTCTGCCTGGAATGATTCCCAGGCTTCTTTGAACCCATGCTTGTTATAATTACATCCATTCCAGAAAAATGAAAGTTCAACTTTTGTGTTTTTAGGAAGGGAAAGATTAGGAGCAGTTTAAGGGCATGTTGACAGTTGCCAAATGAATAGTGTTTACTTTAAAAGAAAGTCACAAAATTAAGTATAAAGTTCACTGCTGACCACTTAAATTTCAGTGTTCTTTCAGGCCATTGCATAAATTATGTTTCAGCATACAACTGGCAACGTTTATGTCTAGTATATGGCAGATATGCCTGAGAGTTAACCACATTAGCTATCAGTTTAAGATAAGTTGATTCTTCCATATGTGGAATAAAAAATAACTTTAATCACAAAACTTACACAAAACGAGGAAGATACAGAAATAAGAAACGATCTGCACAGACTAAGTAAGGGTATTTAATTATTTTCATGGGTTACCACCTGTTAAAATCTTGGATTTACAGATGAATTTTTCAGACCTGCTTCAGCTTAAGAGTGGAACAAGTGAGGTGCAAATATGAAATAAGTCAACACAGAAGTAAACTTATATATGCTTAATTACATCACTGTCTGGACAGGGCTCTGCACAAATCAAAGAACTTCCTTGACTCCAAGACCTCCCAGAAAAATCTGAGACTGTAGCAGTTGAAGCTGCCATTTCCAGAGCAGTGGGCACCCCATAATGACACTGCTGCAGAAGTGCTGCTGCTTTCTAACCTCTTAACACTTCTGAAACTGCTAATATTAAGTGCCGGGCTAAACATAAAACGCTACTGGTCCATCCACCAAGAGCTGAACAGAATAGTGAACACTGGCTTTCTCTGTCTCCCAGAGTCTGCTCCTGGCTTCAGGATTGGGCTCCACTTAGGGTGACACTTCCAAGTAATTTAATAGAAATTTCAACAGGGTTTCAGTCTTGTTACAGACAGTATTTTTGATTTATTTCCACCATGTAAATCACTGCCTGCTACTATGGTTCCTGTGCAAACTGGTGACTTCTAGCATTAGAAGTCTGTAAATTCTTGCGTGTTCTTCTCTGGTTAAATTTAGTTTGGTTACTTTGTCCCAGTTGCTCTCTGAAATATAATGTCTATATGTCTTAGATACTGCTACCTTCTGCAGGAAATTTGCCACAACTTTCAGCACAATAAATAATTCAGATCAGTACATAATGTGGTGCATTCAGCAAAAGTTTAGATGTGCACTTAAACTGTGAAAAGCTGCTCTGCCACTGAGAGCTGTGGATACTGATTAGAGAGGGAGCTTCTTTCAGAGTTTGGTGCACATCACTGACTTGCAGTTTTAAGGGAATCATCATTCTGGGCTGGTCTGCAGAATCCATGCTGATCTCCACACAAAGCTCTGAGATACACATCCTATTCTCAGCACCTGCTTCAGGATGCCAAGCACTGCCATAAAAGGACACACAGAAAAAGCAAAGAGATAATTAAATCCAGAGGCACACTCACCTTGAGGAAGCTGCATGACCCCAGTGCTTATACCTGAGATAATGTCTCCCAGTAAGTATTCCTTCACTGGGTAACGAGGAAGCCATTTTAAAATTGGAAAGAAACTGCAAAGATGAGATTTGGCTTTCTTAGAAGAACAGCTGGAAATACAAAGCAGAAAGAAAGTTACATACTAGCAGGGGATAAACAGGTTTCAAAAATTCTCTTTTATCCCTATACAGGAAAACAGCTCCTTTACACGCAGCCTCAGACTCCTGATGACAGTAATTTCTGGACATACTTAAGTACAAACAACTCTTCCTCCAGTTAATTTATCCCTTAATCACGTTAGTGCTGTTGACAAACTTTACGGAACTGGAGGAGAGAACAAAAGTCTTGTGAGGCTGGAGGTCAGTGGGAAGTAAAATTGTTCCAGTCTATGCACAATTGAGTGGTCACACACCTTTTCTGAGATCATTCCTAGTAACAATGCCCTGAGCATAACTTGCTTCCTGATTGTGGTTTTCACTCATCAGAGTACTCTGCAGTGCTTTTTCCCATTTACTAGTTCCGTGCTTTATACTTTTTTGATCATAATATATTATTATGCTTTAAAAATGCCAAATCTATTAATTTAACCAGTAGTTATTACTATCACTACCAGTACCAACAGACCAACTTTCAGGTTGTTCGAGAACATAACCCTTCCTCATGCAGAAAGGAAAGGCACTGAAGCCAGCAGCACTGACCCTTGTGGCTCTTAGCAGAGCTATTAACCTTTTGAAACCCTGACTCATGACAAATGAATGGAGCCAGGAAACACGTATCTCTATCCAGTACTACTTTACATCATACCTTGATTGTACTGTGGTAAGTTTAACCTTGGCTAAAAATATAACACAGGGATTGTATAAATGCTTTTCTGTGTAGGGGAATTGCAAGAGAATTGCAGAGAATTGTTAGCATTTCTGAATTGCACAGTGAAGAAGCTTGTTGCTGCAAGTGAGAGTCCACACTTCTTCATAGTTAAGTAGACTGTATCACAAGAAGGAGGATTTTGATCCACATTTTTTTTATTCAGGACAGATAAGTTTTCTGAGGTAGAATTAAGTATCTTTACCATTGAAGTCATTCCATGAACCAAAGCAAATCTCCAAATGTCAAATCAAGTGAACCAGAATATTTTATAGAAAAGCAATTCTACTGTCCTGCAGAACAAGGTTTGAGAACCAAATGGGAAAATCTCTGCAAATGAAGCATGGATAAACAAAACTAATGAGAACTTAACTGGAACTTAAATCCCCTGGTACCACGGAGCAAGAGAAGCACAGTTAAAGATATTTCATGTCTAACCAGATGACACTTAGATTCCAAGGCAGTTTATTAAAAGCTAGAGAATGCCTTTAGAAAGTTCTTATTAGACTAAAAATTTAGATTTCTACTCAGCTATCACACATCTCCATTCTTCTGTGAAAGGATCATGTGAAACACAAATTTGGCCATAAGTACTTCCACATAAAAAGGACAGATATTTTTCTGGGTCTTATGAATTCATATCACATGATCTGACTAATACTTCACATTCCTATGCTGCATATTTTTCTTCTGCACTTTGATGAAGACAATTCAACTAATTTATCCATAATTTTCTACTATAGTTATACATTAACATTGAAAACACATACACAGCTTCTTTCCAGTCTCGCTGGGAACTAGAGTAGAATTGGTGTTTTATCTTTTAGGTTTCTTTGAAGAGATTACCAGCTAAGTGCTTGAATCAATTAAGAATGATAATATTTCTAACCAATAAAACAAAGATAAGACAAAAACCCTACCGACAAGAATGTGCAATCTTCTGCCCTAAAGTCTGAGGTGTTCTCTGTCGCCTGTGCAGCTGTCCTTGCAGGAGCTCCTGGTTGTATACTGGTCTCTGCACACAATACCTCTGGGTTTGCTCAGGACATGCTTCTTTTTCTTGAGCATGTTCCATAGTTGATCTCACAGAGCAGCAGTGAAGGAGGAACGGTTCCACGGTCTCCACTGAAAAACCTGCTTGCAGACAAAATAAATTTGATTTCCTTTTTAACCTCAGATTTCGCATTTCTTTTCAAATAAAGTATTTTGACAAGCTAGAGACTAGAACTGTGATTGCAGTGTAATTAAAGAGTCTGTAACAGAAAAGCAGTAAGAAAATAAATCGCACTCAGTCTTTAGTATATGCAAGCCATTAATTTATTCTTCTCTCGTGTAATTAAAGCTTTTGCATTAATTACTTTGTAAATAAGAGCCGAAACAAACTTGGAAGGTTGTATTCACACTTATCTGGATTTTCCCTCAGTTTTTAAGAATATGTCACTGTAGGAGGGAGATTCCCTTATTGCTGTGTTACTTCCTGCTTACTCACAAACTGGCATGTCCACTTTCAAAAGACAGAACTCTGACTTTAACACTGAGAAACCCACTTCTTTCTTCCAGACTGTCAGTTGCTTCCTGCATCCACCCATCTCCTTTCCCCTCTATTTCAGAAACAACTTCTTCCAAACAGCATCTCAAGGATACACAATTCACTACTTTCAAACAGTTATTATTTCAATGGATGTGCCACTTACTGCTATTCTCAATCTGCACTAAAACGGGAAGTGGGAGATGTGCCCAATTTTAAAACTAGCCAGAAGGTTTGTAAAGATCTATTGGTCTGTCTGATTCAATGCCACAAACATCTTAATGTGTTTAAAAGACACTCTGCTAATTTCACTGCCCCATGTTTGCTGCTTTCAGAAACACCAGGCAAGCAGCTCAACTCCCAATTCTGAGCAAAGTGACAGGACTGCTATGTCGTTAGGCAGAGATGCTGGCTAGTGCCACATCCGATGACAGGACGTGAGTGCAGTGGGAAACAGGGCCATCGTTGTGAATAAGGCCTTGGGCTCAAGTCCAGCAAGTCACTTCAGCATGTGTTTGCCTTCAACCAACAGTGCCAACCCAGGGGTGTTCCCTTTTTAGCTGTACATCAATACTTTTCTGGGAAAGGGTTACCACACAGAAATTAAACAAATTGCTACCTAAACATCAGACAAAGCTAACCATGATTGGTCCAACATTCTCATTCAGCAAGCACAGTCAGATCATGAGCAAAGCATCAATATTGCTATCTGTGCCCTCACTCTGATCAAAGTGCTGGAATTTTCCACTCAGGTCTTGGTAATCTCTATCTTCTAGAACTGACACAGCCTAGCATCTCTTCAGTTCTCAGTACTTCATAAACAATACTTACCCTACATTGTCAGTCACAAAACGATATTTTTACTAAAATTGTAGTTTTCTATTTACCGCACACTCTAGATTGACTTCAGCTTTATTATGTGAAATAAAGGCAATTCTGCTTGAGCAGGAAGGTTGTAATCTACAATCCTCAGAAGTCTCTTCAAGCCTCAACCATTCCGGGATTCCATAATGGTCCCGTATGTCATTATCCACATAGAATCTTTTCCAGTAATTAATTGGTGTGTTCTGGCAACACTGCCCTTATCTACAAATTAAGAAGCAATTTTAATCACTCCTAAACAGAAAATCCACTCAAATCAGAACAAAAACTGCAGCTGGAATCAAAAGACACAAAACAAATCAGTTCAATGACTTGGTTTTGGCCAAACTTCTCCAATAAAGTGAGAACGCAATATCAAAACATTTTTAGTCAAGGTTTTAAAAACACGCATCCTGCCTTCTCTCTGCTACAAAGGACAGCAACACAAGACAGTGCCCTGCTAACCCCAGACAATTCAGATCCTGAATTTCCACCTTTGCGTTTGTTCATTTTCAAGTAGCTTGGTTAATACATGGAAGAGCCACATGTTGTAATATAAATCTAGACCTGGAGAGGTCTGGAGGTGTCCAGTTCTGTACACATGCTCCAGCTCTTCCAGGTACTATGAGCACATACAGAACAGAAGTTCCATCCTGCCTCTGGTTTTCATGGTAAAATAAATTATACAAATGGTTTATTTGACTAAGTGAACACGGCCTAACTCTCAATAAGTTATCCAGATCATGGTAAGTGTTAGTTTTGAATACTGCTAGAGGTCACAACACCATCACTCAGTCTGAAGGTGTTTGAACTGTAGATTGAATGTTTCTGATTCTGTTAGAATAAGGAAGTTACACTGCACTGAATCATGAGAACCCGCTAAAACAAAAGCAACTTGAGGGAGGATATGATAGGATCTTGTCTTTACCTTCACACTGGATACAAGAACATGGAAAACAAATCACATACCATTAGAAGAGATCTTAAATCTACCTAAAACTCCTGCTGGATATATCACATTCTAATTTTCCATGTCATGTTACCAACTTCATCTTACCAGCCCTGCATAAGCATGTTGCCTGATGGCAACCTAAAATACTAAGATGTAGATAATACAGTAACAATCAAAGTCGTTAATATCATCTCTCTCTTTTACAAAAAGTACACAGAGAGCAAGACTGAGATGCTTGTCTTTAGGAGACATAATACACATTGTCTATAGAGTAGCAAAATAGTAACATTTCATGACTGATTCAACTGTCTGTCCAAGTGTTTGCTGTATGACAAACTGCCAACACAGTTATCCATGGCTCAGAAACTGAGTCTTGCCCTTCACTCCCAGAATGGAGAACAGAAACAAGGTACTGCCATTTTCATGAAAAGAAAGCTTACTGCTCTTATTTCTGAAAACTCATAAACCTTTATCCAAAGGAAGAGAAAGGCAACGGTGGATAGTGGAATACTGCTCTTAAACAACCTTTGGACTTCATGGCAAGAATAAAGTTAAAAAGCTGTAAGAAACACTGTCATTAATCTTATCAGCCAGATAAGAGTTGAGTTGAAGTAGTTAAAACCTGTATGCAGAAGACTTAAGAGTTGGCAATTCTTTATCCGACTGATAAAGGCCTGTCTTACGTCTTTATTGGTATTATCAAACTGAAAGTGTTAAAGAAAAAAAAAAAGTGAAGCAAATATGAATTTATAACACTATCACTAATAAATTAGCACTTTCTCTTCCCAATCTTAGCTGATAAAGGAGACCTGTCACGCCATCTGCACTGATTCTTGTAGAGGACAATAATTTTTGATCCAAATCACATGAATCAGACTGCAACCATAAAATTTATAGGGACAGAGATTTGACTGCTCTGCCTTAGATTCAAAATACAACTATGTGGAGAAAAAAGCAAGAAGCTGGAGGCATTAAGAATGGTGTCCCGTGTGACTCTTGCAGCTTTTATAGGCACTTTTGCTCCTAACATGTATCTAACCTGAATGTGTCTGACCTACCTAAGGAAATAGGGAAGTCAACAGTAAATCCATTGTCTTGCCTGTTCTAAAAGAGCAAAACCCCTTTCTTTTGGAAGCTAAGCACAAATTGCTTCAAGTTGCAGAAAAGCACAGGTGGGTGGTACAAGTACTGTTACAGTGTGTCCTCTGTTAGAGAATTCCAAATTTGATCACAAACTAAAAGGTCTATGAAATATTTTGTGTTTTCAAGCTTACAAATATAGGTGACTCCCATCAGCCAAAGGGCTGGTGGAAATACTGCCACTCAATGTAAAATATGTTCTCCTAAATGTATGCTGAAAAGGACAGTTACTGCAAGGTCTGCTCCTACTACTGTCTGAAGAGGCAAGACACAAAACCAGGTGATTTTAGGAACCACATAATGGCTCATTTATTTCTTTCCTCTCTGGTCTCATTCCCCAGTGTCCTATGCCCTTCTGATTGTCACCCTGAGTGATAAGTACAAAGTAATTTTTAAAATAAGCACAAAGGTGTAAAATGACTTGGTGGGGTCATAAGGAATATGTTCTCCTAGTTTTATTGGACTGTTCTCATCATTCTCATTCCTCATCCACTACTCCTATTAAATTCACTAACAACTAGATTTTTAAACCTGAAGCCTTTATGTAAAACTTCATAAATTTAGAATTAACTTGTGAAACAAACAAAATTTTCCTTGTGCAGGTCCTAATCTAAGAAATGCACTCCAGGAGTGAACCTTTGGGAAAAAATTAAATCAAGACCTTAAATTTCTATGCAGCTTTTAGACATGGCAAAAATGGGCAAAATTTCCACTCTATTCATTAGAAAGGTGAGATGATTACACAAACTGTGTTTGGTTGTGTGATAAAAGCTTCTCCACACACCTTCAGTGTTACTCAGAACAACTGCAGGATGGTGGACCTAGATAATACCCTGGTGGGCTACTGCCAGGGCCACCACATGAGCCATCAGCCTACCAACAGCTCACTGCCACCAGTCCAGGGTAGTAAGCAAGGGTCACCTGAAAGTCCCTGCTGGCTCTGGGTGTGGAAAGCACCAGCCCACCTCTAAAAGTAAGAGCACTCAGGGGCAGCAAAAGGGGTCCTGGGAAATCCTGGCCAGTCACACACATCCCTAAAGGTTTACTCCATGGACTAATGAATTCATTAGTCTTAACAGTATCTCTTATCAACCAGCAACTTTGTTTGTTTTCATCAACAGAATGTTTCAGGAACCTATTATGATGATTGAGCTGTTTAATCCATTTTACACAAGACAAACACCTGGAGCACTTTGAGCAGCAGAACATTGCTCTCCTTCCCTCTGAGATACAGATAAGAGATGACTTCTGTTTCCAGTGTAAACACATTGATGACCATGACAACCCATGGCAATATGATCATTCTTATTCCTGTTTTTTGCTTCTTCAGTGACCTTGGATCCTAATCTGCCATCCTCTTTCCCTCTGCCAAAAGCAGTAGCAAGAGATAGTGGGATCTAAGTAAGTTAATCAGAATGGCACCATGGCTGATGACCCCTTGGCTGTGCATGAGCCAACTGAGAAGGACATACACCACCTCAGAGACAGGTAATCATTAGCCAGCTTCATTTTCCAGAAAAAATCCACTGCCAACAACTTTACTGAAACAGTTTTCATCATAACCTCCAGCTGATCAGAGGAAATAACATAAATCAAGATCATGCATACACCAAGCTAAGTCAGAATAATTTCTTTACTTCTTGTGATCTCAGTGCACCAATGACCTCCAGCAACTGGTTCATTTTTTCAGGCAAAGTGGAACATGCAGACAGCAAACAAGCGTCTGTGCAGAAAGAAATTACTTCATTCTACGATCCACTTCCTTCTGCAGAGAAACCACCAAAAGATTTCTCCCCTCTCTATCTGCTTCATCAACTCTTTACACACATCACTACCCTCTCAAGTGCTGCATCAAGTTAAAAATAACAAAAAATAGAAGATTGTTGCTTACAACCAAAATCATTTCAGTCATCATGTCTACAGTGCAAACCTCTCAAGTCAGAGGAAACTGAAGGATAGTAAAACAGTGTAGTCAGAGGAAGAAATGACTGGGGTGCAGAGAGGGAAGAAGAGAGGGTTTAGAATGGGGTTAAAATTTATATTCTAGTTTCACTGCTGAAAACATGGCATAAAGTAACTATGTTACTTAAGTAACATGAGGTTCTGAAAAGTCTCCAAGGATCCTCTACAAGGCTCTCTTTCTAACATGTTCTGAAAGGAACTGTTCCTCTGCAAAACAGGCTACAGCCAATGCCATGCTTGAAGAAATTCCTGAAGAATTGATGCTTCTGAAAGGCAACACAGAACTTCAGCATAGGGAAGCCACTCCTTGGGAAAGTAGCAGTGCTATTTCTCAAAGCTGCAACTCTCTTCCTGAGAGTTCTGAGAACTTCCCTATCCATGTTAGGATCTGCAAACATTTCATTCCTGGAGCTACTTTACAACACACATTTTCTGTGGTTTTTTTCTACACTAGGTATCAAACCAAATCCTCCATGAGCAGTAAGCAGAACATGACTTATGATAGATCCTGTCCTCATTTATGCAACTGTTGCTTGCCTAAGATGTTATCTCAACAAGAGCATTCTCCTGTCTCCTATGTACTTGAGTGTTGATTCATGACCTGAAGGTGAGTGCCAGACAGTGGGAATAACCTTCCTCAACATTTTGATGCCAAGGTTACACCTAAAGGCCATCAGCGTGCAGCAAACACAGGCCAATACTGCTTTTGCTTGAAGTATTTTAAAATACACTGTGAGCAAAGAATGTATAGAGAAGTTTCTCAAGTAAGTATTTCACATTAAACCTCTGCTTTATTTGCAGCTCACCTTATAGCTTCACATTTCTTCTGTTGCTGATGAAACTTTAATGTGAGACAGCCCCATGTCTGTTCTTAACTGCACAAACAAAAAAGATCAACCCTCATAGAGCTGAAAACTTCTCCAAATGACTCTTTAAGTGTGTTTGGCAGAACAACCCTGCATGAATGGATTCCTGCAACAGCTACACTAGAACAGGGTGTCTTGATGAAGGAACTGGAAGAGCAAGAAGGGTATCTGGGCTGGGGATCATCAAATGAAATGAAGAAAGGTTCACTGAGTAATCTTTCCTCTCGCAAGAACCTTTCTTTATTTCTTTCTCAGGAACACATATGCAAAAGAAACAAATGTCACCAGAGAGCAGAGAAAAAAATCAGACTCAATGTAACTGTAGGTAGATACTCAGGTCATCTGTTCGGCTATATGAACATAAATGAACCAGCAAAAAAGATCATATATATTGATTTTAAACATGAAACTGGCAAAGGAATAAAACTGGAATTGTATAATACAGAACTGAAAACAAGCAAACAACAAGTACAGTGCAAAATTCCAAAAAGAAAAATGCAATGAACCAGAGACAGTAGATAAAGAAACACTAAACCTGAAAGAAATTGCAAGGGCTTAGAAAACAATATTACATTAAAGCTGTGAAGCTGGGACAGGATCCTGGTAAAGGAGGAGATGCAAGGTTAGATGCTGACCATGCTGAAGTGGCAAATGAACTCAGGTATAGCTTTCTCTGGGACACAACTTGAACCACGTTATGCTAGAAAGTTAAGGCAGCAGCAGTAAAATTTCTGTATTTAGAGAAGACATTACAGTTGCCCGTATCCGTGAAAAATCTGTAGTTTTGCTCCTGATGTGACTCTTCAGATTTGCCTGAGCTTGGATCTCTGTGAGAACAGGAATGGGCAGCTCCTTGTAGGCACCTCTGAGTAGCAATCCAAGTTTTCTCCTGCATGGGATATGAATTTTTAAATTCTAATCCATGAAAACCAGGTATAAATTTTGTAATCCTTAATCAGTTCAATTCTTAACTGAGCTTAATTGATCTGTCCCTACTAGACTGAACTTCAACAAGGATGTTTCAAACAACAGACACAGAGCACTCTTTGATTTGGATTGGAAAATCCAGTATATGCCTTAGAATGGTGGAAAGGACGCTCAAGACCATCTAGTTCCAACCCCCTGCCGTGGGTCGGGACACGTTCCACTAGACCAAGTTACTCAAAGCCCCACCCAATTTGGGATGAGAGGTTTTTTGAGGAGTTTGCAAATCTCAGCCCTGCCACAGAGTCTAATTTCCATAAAATAAATTAAAAGGAGCAATTTGATCTTTGCTCTAGCCCAGTCTATGTGTCAGATGTTCAATTAACAGATTAAAATCTATTAATTAGCTAACCCACACCCTCCCCAACAACCATAACAGTACAAAAACACAAACAGAATTGGACATACAAAATGGTATGTAACACACAAAGCAGAGCAGTAAAACTTGATCCCCTGCCTAGGCAAAACCAGTAAGTTTTCAGTGAAGGCTGGAGGAAAAAAAAAAAAGATTCTAACCAGGCAGTAAAAATACAGATTGTCAAAAACCTCCCAGGAAGCCAGTCACACTTGTTTGTCACATGGAAGGTTTTCCCAGCTTGCTACTCCACAAAATAAAATAGTTAATGCAGCATTTTGAATCCAAGTTCCTGCATAGGCCAGTGGTTCATATATGTACTCTTATAATCATAAATAAAAATCTAAATCCTATCAATGCAATTGGACTTGCAAAACTCATTCAACTGCCTGCACAAACTTACAGCCATATCTTCAAACCCATGGAAATACTTGACACTGTCTGTGTATTACTTTCTCATTACCTGGGCACATGGTAAATAACAATAGGACCTGCACTTCGCTGCTACTTATACTTCTGAAGAACAAAAACCTACAGATAACTGGTTATAAAATAACAGCCATGGCAGGTCTTGTGAATATGAAGAAATATTATCAAGAAGGACTATTAAGAAATACTGTCTAGCAGGATAACGTTCTGCTGACTAACAGATCTAGACAAAGAAACATCTGAATAATGATGGTGTTTAATTCATTTAAGTTAACTGGGAAATCAATAGGCTAACTAGAGCTTGAGAGTTTTAGATTCAGAATGGTTTTCTTGTGCTAAAAGGTACAAGTTATTAAACAATCAGATAGAAAAAAAGAAACAGAAAAAGCTTTACAAATCAGATCTTACAGAAAAAAATACATCAGCAATAAAATAGAAAAAATATCAGTCAGCAGTTCATTGGGCAGAGACCAAGAGAGGTGGAGGAGCTGAAAGAACTGTGCTTTTCTAGGCAACTCAGTGGCTGCACAAAAGTCTTGGCTGCATTTACAGAGGCTACAGCTGCAATTCAAATTAATAGTAGTTCAAGATAACACTGGTCTGTCCATACTGTTAACAGTCAAAGCAGATAAACATACCTTCCATTCTTCTTTCTCAAGTTACTAGCAAAAGAGCAACAGTGTGACAGCCATGTGCTAAATTCTGTGTCTGTATTCCATGATTTTAGCATCACACTAAATAATATCATCTTTCCATATGGTTTTGGAATATTTAAGTTCTAAAAGCATTGAATTTTTGGGGACAGGCTACTATACCCATGAAAAACTGTGTGCTGAAGATTTGATTTGAACCACGGTAATGGACTAGAAATTCCAAACAAAAGGCAAGATGCAATAGCTGTTCAGTACTCCAAGTTTTAAGATCTGAAAGACGGCTGAATCCAGTAGAGCATTTTAGTAAGTATTCAGCTTAGAGAACCGGGCTCAGTTTGTGCCAGAGGCTAAAAACATCACAATTTCCCAGGCCTTTGCTAGATCATGCTCAATCATCTGCCCTTTTAAAATTATGTCAGCCTTTAAGCAAACTGTTACCCTGCACACAGAATTTGTACAGTATGAGCAAAAAACCAGCACATGAGCTCCCAACACAATACTGAGAGGAAATAAGCTTAGTTTAGTTTAGAACCCAAGCATGGATGCAGCAGCAGGCTTGTTTCTTACTGGACTTAGAGCTTTCCTTCACTGAAATCTGATTCTGAATATATCAATATTGCTCCAACTCCCCCCATAAATATACCTTTAAATGCAATGAAGCTTTTAGAATGAGACTGATGAGTTAAATACCCTCAAGCCTATGCAAGGGAGTAAATGCTATTACAAATTAATATGCTTTATTAGCTACAAACAGCAGCTCTGCATGTGTGAAACTCCATTCTCTTCCAATACCTTTTCCACACTACATTTCAGAGATGTTTCACAATACAGTGCAAGACCATTAAGAAAACACTTCAGTTTAGAAATATTGCTAAATGCAGAACTGAAGCATCTATCATGTCTTAGGACTGCCAGAAACCAAGTGTTTCCAAGTGTGATTACTGTCCCTTGAGGAAAGCAAGAGGTGATCCCCACAGTTAATTCAGCGCAAGCCACCTGCACAGGCTTGCTTCTGAAACAGTAAATGACCTTAGTTTTTCTATTTCTACAGCAGCAGTAAAGCAGCCTCCTACTTTTGAAAATTCTATAATATAAATCAAGACACCTGTTAACGCAAAATGCCTGTTCCTGCACATTTAATAAGAGACATTTTAGAAGTTTGTTTGCAGATTTTAATCTCCCTTTGGGAAAACTTCAGCCAAAATATTCCAGTGCCCAGACCCCTTGTCAGTCATTGACATCAAAACTAATGCTGTACAACTGTATTACTATGAAAGACACAAGGAATTATGAATGCTGATTCATCAGCAGAAATAATGCAGCAATCTAATGTTTTTTATTTTCCTTACTACTGGACTATCCCTAAATGCCTGCTGCAACAGCCACTTGGGTCCCCTGAAATTTTGAACCATCCCAAAATCAGCTTTCAACCGTATTTCAATGTTCAGACAAATAAAAGTTTTGCAATAGCAGCATGGGCATGAGCACAGCAAATTTAAGCCTACTTACTTTTCTGGCTGGCTTTTCCTAGTTGCTTTCACTGATCCCTTGTAAGGAGTTAAAAATGTTCCCACAGTTTGTGAGCTGAAAAACACTGACATAGGGAAAGGCAAAATCTTCTTTGCCTGAAAAGTGGAAGGGCATGAAGGGTTGGGGGCGGGGGGGAATAGCTTAATCGAGGTTTTGGAAGGGTTTTGAAGGTCTTTGGGTTGAAGATAGTAGCGAAGCGCAGAGCACGTTGTTTTTGTTGTTGCAAGACTTCTTGGGAGTCGCTCTGACCTAAACTGACAGCCCGCAGCTTACAGTCGGAGGGGTGCAGCCGCAACACGAGGAAATGACTGATCTCTCACCCTCCCTCTGCTTTCCCCTTGGGTGCTGCGCGTGTTTTACAGCACCAAAGCAGCGCGGGCGCCGCCGCCGCCCGGGAGCCCTTGGGCGCTGCCCCCGGCCGGGCACGGCGCTGCCCCCGGCC